>CABEEJ010001629.1:0-106701 GCA_901482245.1 Timema douglasi
GATTTTAATTGAAAATCCTGTTTTCAATACTACACATTTCCAAGCGTTTTTGTCATACACCAAATAACTTCAAATTATTTGATTTTGGTAGTCCATCCATATTTGTTTTTTGATTGGCTGAACGCAAGCCAACGCAACTACATAAATGCAAGAGATGGACAATGTTCATCTCCTTCCGACAAGCTGGTCCGACAGTTCTGACATACGATTGTGTTTGAGTAAGCTATTGTAGACAGACAAAATTACGTTATTGCGTAGTTGCGAGTCCGACAAGCGGGTGCGTTTGGTTGTAGACTGGTTGTAGACTAGCCATAAGTGGCTCGATACGATAGTTTACAAAATTTGCCATGAAAAAAAAATTATTGTTTAACTAGCAGCGCGAACTAGAACACTTTCACAATCGATGAGCACAACTTAATACTTTCATTTAAACTACAATAACTTACAGCAGTTTTAGAGTGAGTTACTTCATTTATTTTGAGCACATGTCTGGGCCCATAACCTGTAGTAATTCAAAGAATAATTATATCGCAAGAACTAATTTATTGGTTTGTTGATACATATTATTTTAGCATAGCAACGGTAGCAAGAAGGGTAAACAACATCATAGAGGAATAAAAAACAATCATGACAGTATCTAGGATTAACATATCAAAATAAAGTGCACACAAGTCTTTGGCGAGTGATTAATTGTTCATTGTTTTGTCTTATTTCAACACTATAACCTAAATGATAATTTGAATTTAAAACTATTACACTAAGTCTGTCATTCAAACGAATGCAATTAAGTTTGAAGCTACCCTTTTTTTATTTTAGTTATCGGATTTCTGAAACCATTATAAAAGCTAATGACCCATTTTAAATATATATTATAGTCTTGGCAGAAAGTAAACAATATGGGTGTTAGCTATATGTTTTAATATATTAAAGATTGTATTCTTATTTGTACAATATTACCTTTAAAACTGAATTGTATATCCTTTAATGTAAATGTGTCTTCAGTAAAGGGGGCATAATACTTCACTATTTAAAAAACTTTTATTCATCAGACACACATTTTTATACAAGAACATTGAAAGAAACCGTTAAATCTATCCCCTCGTTAGCAAGAAGACGACAAACTTTAGTGTTACGATTTGGTCCATTGCAAGGGATGTGTTTAGTCCCATCCAATATAGTATAGAGATTACTGCAGCTCACACAACTAGAGATCAAAATGTCCCGACTAGGCTACTCAGTTCTATCAACTAGAATCTTGCCCCGCAAAATAGGTAGCTGAGAACAACTAAACGTAATGCTCTACAACCAATGTGAACCTAGAATTTTAAAGCAATGGCTTTTTAAATGATAGCTGAAATATCCATGAGAAGTAAAAAACTTTCAATATTATATATATGTATACTCTATTAATATATACAATTTTATACATATATATTATATCAAATATATGTATTGTATCAAAGTAGTTGTTCTTATATTATTTTAGTATTATAATTATTATGAGTGTTTAACTATCTATATATGCCTTTCATGTAATATATAGAGTAATGTCTCGCTAAATTACACAGTCTAAATTAATACCAGCTCAGTTATTTATTTTTAGTTTAAATTTCAACCTTATTGTGTATGTTTAATTTTAAATTGTATACCTTTTGTCTTAAGGTAATGTGATTTTTCAAAAATAATTTCTTATCTATATCCCGCTGAATGTTCATTGTTCGATATGGTTTTCATTAACGATCTATAAAGCTAATCAATAGTATCCTCAATAAATAAAGGCATAGTAATAAAATTATATTTATGAGCACACTTTATTCCTTTTGCTACGAGAAAATGTAAATTTGATGGTATCACAACGTATCTTCTTTATCTTTGATCACAAACAATCAACATCATTGCATTTGATCCTTGATCAAGACGTTCTCGAAATAGCTATATTTCAATATTCTAATCTAAGTAATAAGATAATGTATTCTACGTGACTGACTCTAAGCATGAAAATATTCACATTTTCGGTAATGTATTGTAGAATTAGATTACCAATTTATCTCCAAGTAAACCTCCTCAATCTTAAGCATTCCAAACCACATATATCTCACATAAACCTTAAACAAGAATATTCTACACATTATTGGCCAATAGTATCTCTTCGTTCACAACGTGAAAGTTATCTTCTAAGTTTGTTAGAGCCTCGACAAAAACAATATTTCTTCTGGCGTGGAGTAAAACGTTGGTTTCCAGATGCGGAGTTCCTCAAGCAATTTGAAGGTTGTGTTATGTTTCCAGACAAAGTATCTTCAAAATGGAAGCTACCCCCCTGGAGTACAAAGATCACGCCAGTCGAGAAAAAGGTACGTAACACGATTTTGAATTTTGGGCCACAGCATCCAGGTGCACACGGTGTTCTGCGCCTGATCCTTGAATTGGAAGGAGAGACGGTTGTGCGGGCTGACCCTCATATCGGTCTTCTTCATCGCGCCACAGAGAAGCTCATTGAATACAAAACATACACACAGGCGTTGCCGTACTTTGATCGACTTGATTATGTATCTCCGATGTGCAATGAGCAATGTTTCTCACTGGCAGTAGAGAAACTACTCAACATAGATATTCCCCGTCGAGCCAAATATATAAGGGTTCTGTTTGCAGAGATCACCCGTATCATGAATCATAGCTTAGCGGTGAGTGCTCATGCCTTGGATATTGGCGCATTAACGCCACTATTTTGGTTGTTTGAAGAGCGAGAAAAGATGCTTGAGTTCTACGAGCGTGTGTGTGGGGCTCGCATGCATGCTGCGTACATTCGTCCTGGTGGAGTTGATCGGGATCTGCCCCTTGGACTTCTAGATGATATTTTTTATTTTAGTTGCAAGTTTGCCGAGAGGCTCGATGAAGTGGAAGACTTGCTCACGACCAATCGTTTGTGGGTTGCACGCACAAAAAATATTGGAGTGATCACTGCCGAGGATGCACTTAATTATGGTTTTAGTGGCGTCATGTTGCGAGGTTCTGGAATCAAATGGGATCTGCGTAAAGTTCAACCTTATGATGCGTATGACAATATGGAGTTTGATGTCCCAGTCGGAAAGAACGGGGACTGTTACGACAGATACTTGTGCCGGATGGAGGAGATGAGACAATCGCTGAGAATTATCAATCAGTGTCTCAACAAGATTCCTACTGGTGAAATCAAGACTGATGACATGAAGGTGACTCTTCCATCAAGAGCTGAAATGAAGATATCGATGGAGGCATTAATCCATCATTTTCTGCTATTCACTCAAGGATACACTGTACCTCCTGGCGTCACCTACACTGCAGTGGAAGCTCCCAAGGGAGAGTTTGGTGTGTATCTTGTTTCTGACGGAAGTTCCAAGCCATATAGGTGTAAAATAAAGGCACCATCTTTTGCACATCTAGCGGCTATTGATAAACTAGGGAAAAATCACATGATAGCAGATATAGTAGCCATTATTGGAAGTCTGGATATAGTGTTTGGGGAACTAGATCGTTAGTTACTAATTAGTAAATTTACAAAATTGTTGAATCTGATAAATTTATTCGAATAAAATATATAATTACATGTGTATAACCTGAATTGCTCATGTAATAATAATATTCGATAGTAAAAAATAAGAACGGTGAACACGATAATAGAAACTGAAATCGATTTTATAAGTATATATTTGTAGGCCTCTGAACTAAGACACTTCATTTATACGCTAACAAAAATTTATAATTATATAATTGTTAAAAAAAATTCTTATAATCAATTTTAAAATTAATTGAATTGCGGATCTCTTTTCAATGATTATCAACGAACATAGCATAAATTAGTAAACTGCTTTAAAGTTAAGCCACATATTATGTTAAGTAGACCATCTACTTCCTTAATGAACTCTATGTTTTCTACAAATGGAAAATACCGTCCTGTGAGGAAATCAATAAAACATTGAAAAAACAAATAATTACTCCAACCAATACGATTATAAAAACACAGTAAATTTTAAATTTTAATTGTAAGCATTGCTTGCTAAACAATAGGTTAATGTCACACGACTACATTTACTGAAATTGTAAAGCTATATACACGAACCTTAAGAAACGAATTCAGATCTTAGCATTGAAGTAATCATTTATTAAAATGAATATGTGTTTGCCATTTAAATAAAGTATGTTTTGTTTCAAATATATTAGGATTTAAGAGTTTATAAATAAAATGTATTATGTGTAGGAATAGTATTTTTTTCGTCTTCTATAAAATTATCTAGTGGATGGATATTCTTTAGTTTGTACGTCAGAGATAATGGAAATATATATTTTTTTAAATACCGGATATTCTTGATAAGTTAGTCGGTATTGAAGTATGGCTTTCCAGCTTAGAGTCCATATAAAAATGTCGTTTTAAGCAGTTTAGTTTTCAAATATGGACGTATTATACGTTTAATTATGGGCACAGAAAAAAAGGGGAACTGCTTATGGAGGTTTAAAACCCACCTAAAATACACTGAATTCGTGTTAAAGTTCTCAGACCGCTTCAAAGTGGGTTATATGGTTGCTTATTTGTCAGTTAATTGACCTTTTAAAACATGGCTTTGTACAGGGGCGGAGATTTATGATTTACCCAATTCTTGTGCCTAAAACTTGGGGATTCAGGGGGCCAAAACCAACACCGTGGAGGCAAGAAAATTTTCGAACTATATACACCAGCTCTATAAGCTATTTTGAAGATTTTTTAAATAGTAATTGTGGACTTGAGTTTAACATTTTTTAAATAGTCACACCAAAGATATAAAAAGTAAACCCAGCCTTGGCTCAAAGAAAATTGTTTTGAACATCCTCTAAATACCATGTTTAATAGACTACAACTTTTTCAAAAAAACTTCTAACTAATTACAGTCAACTCTCGATTCTACGACCCCGGGAATAGCGTCCCTCTCGAAGTAACTACCCTTTTTTGGGGAACCGTGAAAAATGTGGGAAAAAAGGTTAAAAAGTTTAAGGAAATCGGCTGTAAAATGTGTTTGTTGCATTTATTTAGGTCGCTGCGTTGCAATTATCTTTGTGAGCACTGTATTACTAGTAACTGGGGTGGGTCAGGTATAAAAAAAGACACCACCTCATCAATGCCAGCCAATATGACTTGACTCTGTCCACCCCCTCCCCCAAGCAAGACAATGTTTCCCCGCGCGCGACTGCCGCTACATCACGCGCCAGGCTTGCTTTTGCCATTGTTATTTCGATTCTCGATTTGGTTACTATTTTGGTTTGATTTTGTGAACAATTTTTGACGACCCATGCTATTGTTTAACATTGTTATTTTGATTTGGTTACGTTTTTGGTTGGATTTTGTNTTGATGACCCACCCCATTTTTTTTAATTTGATACGAACTTATAATTTTGACGAAATGAGTTAAAGGAGTACCTTCTTCAAGAAATAGGTAGGTTTTATTTTATTTACTTTTTCACGTATTGTCTAAAACGTGCATTTTTTTCGTATGAAGGTCAGGGGTGGAACAAAATCTGTTAAAATTCCAATAACGACCCTTTCGAAATAACGACCCTTTTCTAGGGAACCGTGAAAGGTCGTAGAATCGAGAGTTGACTGTAGGTACTTTTAACTTCATACTTTAACTTAATTTAAAACCACTCGATAGCTTTCATTAGAATATTGTTTTTGACAAACATCTTTCTAGTCAACCTGTAGATTTATTTTGGGAAACAACTGAAGATAAGAAGGGCAAGAAAAATGACAGAAAAGGCTAATATAATTAGTACGTACTTAATTATGCTGGGGCTTGTGAGAAGACTTTGCTGCCTACGATTGTACGAACACCGACTAGTACACTTACATATACATTTCAAAGGGAACGATTTCTACGCTGCCATTAATATTACAAAATAGTTACTTTTATGTTTGAATGTATATATTTCATTGAAAAAAAATGTCTGTTCACAAATTCTATGTTCCCCCATTTAATTGAAAAGGAATTATAGATAAATTTGATATTTACGATAACTTAAGCAAAAATGTACAAGTAATGAATATTTTCCTCAACCCCTGAAATGAAGGTTACCTACTTATACGTTCGATCCCTGCACGAGCAGGCATGCAGGGTTCTGTTCTCTGCCACTGGTTTTGTGTACACAATATTCATTCGTAAGCTGTTTTAAAATAAAGCTACTTACAAGTTTATGTTGTAAAGGGAGTTCTAAAATTAAAATTACATATTTTCATTGGTACTGTAAATACCCTGGAGTTTGTTGCCTATGTTCCATATGCCGCCTCCCCCCTCCCCCCAAATATTAACACAAATGGCAATGTAGTAAACATCCAGCAGACTCTGCTTCCTGAGTTCGCTCTCATCGTATCCCACCACCCTTCGGACTCCATGATTATGGTGCGTCTAATTGTTAGCACCGAAACATGTCGGTAAAATAGAACTTCTGTAGATAAACAACATCATCATTGCAGGAATTTTAATAACAAAGGAGTAAGGTAAGTCAAGCCCAACAACAAGACTGTAATAATGTTTACATATTTATATTCTTTACATATTTATATTCATTTCATGTTATTGATGGTTTTATGAACTTAGATTTAGATATTTTAACTCATGTTATTTCTTTTGCTTCATATTTACTTTTTAATTAGTCCACCCCCCTCTTAACTTCCTTAATGTTTATGCAACTTATCCCCTACTTTAATCCTCAATTTTAGTATTTTACATTTTCATTTTATCTTTTCTCCTGCAGAGCTCTTAATTTAATTTTCAATCTTTACTTTAATTATTCTCACTATTTTAGCTTTCTTTTTTACGTTTTTCGTAATTGAATTTAATTAGTCTGCTTATTTTCACTTCACTTAATTTAACTGCGTTTCATTTTGCAATTTTAGTATTTATTCAATGTTAATTCTTTCATTTAATTAAATGAGTTTAAAGTTTCTAATTCTATTAATCTAATTTTAAGTGTATTTTAATTATTCAACACTTTTATGTATTTCCTATTAACTATATTTATTTATACTTTTTATACTTTTAATTTGACCTGCATTTCATTTAAATATGCCAACTATATTTGTACACAATATTTTTAGTCCACTTTCTATCCCATATCATTGTGTACTTTAGTATATTGCTCAATCTCTGGTATTAAACTGATCACACATTTACATCATTTTCGTCTATTCAACCTTTAACATTCAATTTATTTCTTATTGTAGTCTTTGTTATTATAACATACTCTAAACTCCTTACGAAAGATTATTTTTTAGAATGTTTTCTAAAATGTTTGGTAAAATAAATTTGTTTAAATCACTTTAGATGTACAAAATTGCTTGATTAATTCGCTCTTGACCATTTGTACTTCTTTGACATGTTTTCAATGAATTTGCCAGCTTACTGAAAATTTTTTAATCTGAAGATACAGTAACTGGTCCTGTACAAAACATTTTGATGACGAGGCAGATATTGACAAATATACATTGCAGTTTTTTGTCGTAAATTGCGTTCAGAAGTTTAATTGGGCTTCTTTCAGTGCCGAAAACTGTATTATAAATACTTTTAAGGTGAAGAATTTCATGGGGTAAGTCTTCTGACAGTTCTTTATCATATGTAGTTAAAAGTTTTGCTGCTTTTGTAGTAATTTGACCATCGTCTAAGTTCTGGAAGTTCAAAATGTGTGATAAATGAAAATAATTCACACATGGTATCTGCTGCTCCATATCTTGTCTCTAAATCATTGATAATAAAAGCCAATGTCAAGTGAACTACGGAGATTCTGTACTCTTGTACAGGTTCTTTAGATGTTTTTCGGTAAATCGAGGCTGAGCTCCTACTGCATCAGCAACTACGTTTGCTTCTTGAACAACACTTTCCCACGAACCATGTAAATGGTGCATCTCTTGCTCTAGTGTGCTTTCAACATCAAGGGATATGGCATTACTTTATCTGACAATGTTTTAGTTGTTAATACTTGCTAGTATTTTGTATCAAGACACTGTCATTAACAGAATGGTTACTTAGAGACATTTTACTTCCTGGAGTGATAGTTAACTTTTCTTAAGGGGGAAAATTGTAACATTTATAAATGTAACAGAACCAACACGGCATCCCACTCCTCTTCTCCCCAATTCCGGGACCCCAGGCGCTATCAGTCCTCCCTTTGTGGGGGCCATTATCAAGCTATTTCCTCATTGATGGAAGGCTGTTTGAGCGACTATCTGATCATGTTACAAGAACATTTAAGAAAAGAATTTTTATGAAAACCTCCAAGTATTGGCCTCGATAAAAAAAATTTGAAAATGCACCAAACTAAGAACATTAAACATGACTGATAAATAACATTTGGTTGATCTTCAGACGAATGCTTCTTTATAAATAAAATTTAAAAATATTTCCTTGTCAGAGATTTGGATTAGTGTTCAACAAGAATAACCAACATTAAGTGAAGAGGCTATAAGAGGGCTAATACCATTTGGACCTATCTACTTATGTGAAAACTGGATTTTAAGTTCTGGTGGCTATGAAGGGTAAATATTATGTTAGACCAGATCTCGCTAAAAAAACTGAAAGTTGCCCTTTCTGATATTACTCCTTGTTAGTAAACTCTGAGTTCAGAAACAAGCATATCCACCACATTACGTATCAACATTACCTACTTATCTACCAGCAACCACTACACAAGTGATTAATCACAAATTAAAGTCAATCGTATAATGATATGAATTTATTCAATTGTTCTGATTTTAATGCTTTCTTTGTTTCCTTACAAAATGTTAACATATGCATGTATGTAAATATACGCAAGTAAATACGAACACCAAACAAACAAACAAACAAACAAAATATGTTTATTCATATCATACTACGTCAGTGAAGGGAGGGATGTGTGACTTTCTCATGTGGATGTAAATGGGATCACAGGGGTAAAAAGTTAGAGAACCGCTTAGTTGTTGTATGAGTAATCAGGAATCATGGGAATGGGAATATGTTACCATTTGGACACCAAGAAAATTGCTTTTATAAAAATTATTGTAAGTAAAGTTACTTCAAGTTTATACTCCGAAAACACTATTTTGTGTACTCTACGAATTCAAAATATTTAATTTTAATCTAGCTTTTAAATATAAGTAGAAGAACATACATATTTCTTGTTAAGAGGGCCATAGTAAAAGCTGTCGTGTCGTATGAAGTTATTAATATATCTGCTAAACTGATAACGAGAACTAATATATAAGTAGGTAAGACAACTATACTATCTTCTTAATATCAGCTATGCCACTGAATACCTACTAGTTTTACTTTCAGGCCAGCCGTGTAGCAGCTCATTACAATTTTAAACCTGACTGAATCGTGCAAATATATATATATATTTTTAACATTCAAAACTCATATTTAGCGAGGAAACTTCTTAAGTATGTTTTCAAAACATTAGTTTAAAGTAAAAATATATTTAATCAAATAGTGTTTTAGTATTCAATTTATTCGAGTTGATAGAAATAAAGTTCCTCATTGTGGCATACAGATTAATGTTAAAAGCTTAGTACAATGTTTTGAAACAAACAATCAAACAAACAATAATGTAAGAAAAATAAGGGATAACTTGTGACCCTCTTCAACAACCATTCTATTGCATGATTTAGAGATAGGAATCCAGTATTTAAAATTACCAAGCTGATGGTAGCAAGTCTTCATGAGAGTTAATTTTTTAATTTTTGCAGGAGTCCAAATCTCTCCTTTGATCATAAAACCATTAAACCTTTTTTAAATAATACAGTATTTAAAATTGCCAAGCTGATGGGAGTAGGTCTTCATGAGAGTTAATTTTTGCAGGAGTCCAAAACTCTCCTTTTATCATAAAACCAAATAAATCTTTTTAAAATAATTTTTATAGCTATTCCAATATTTCAAAAGCCCTAGTTTTCCCTTGTAATAACTTCAAAATTTTGCATAATGCCATTGAAAAACCGTTATCCTGAATAATATTAATTGCATTATTATTAGCCGTCGAAGAAGTAATAATAGTTTATCAATAGATTATTTTTAACACATCATGTTATTATTATTATAGCTACGGTATTTTATTAATGTCCATGATGTGGTTAGTATATTTCACAAGTAGAAATACAAAATTATCTTCTATTACGGTAATTATATTCTAATAAACTTTTAATACATTATTTATCAAATTTTACAGTAGACTAATTCTAATGCACAATTATTATTGTTATAATTATTTACCTGAAAAATGTTCGTTTTAATAAGAATATAACAATACGTCCGGCCTTTAACCATCTTTTCATTTTTAAACTCAACCATACAAAGGCAGCTAGTTTCTATCAATATGGCTGAATCTCTCTTTTACATCTATTTCTTTAAATTTCATTTTTCTGCGCTTCTCTCTATATTTCATTCTAGCAACCCACATTCTCCAAGCATTCTCAATTTCTCATTGCACTTCATTCGTGACGTGTCGTTTAAGGAAGGAGGTTGTATCGGACGTGACAACCGCGCAGAAAAAGTATTTGCATCACTTTCTCATTCCGCATGAAAGACCACTTTGGTAGACGAGCATTATTCAAAGTTAAACCTAAAAGAAAGTATGAGTATTAGTGCCAGTTTGGCATTTAGTAAACCCGACAACAGTAAAGAAAAACTTTTAGAAAGTATGCCAGGTTTGAATTATAGGTAAGTACAATTACCCTTGATTTGGTAATAGATATTTGTTTTTCTGTCCACCATTTTGTAATTTAATTGAATACTTTATTTCGAATCTAATAAATGTTTATTAAATATTCCTATTAGTTTTTGAACGAGGGGCTTTTGGTTCATTTAGTTTATTTTTTCCTTCCAAGGTGTTAATCTATATTTAATGCTCTTTCCTTGGTCATTTTCCATTTAACTTACTATTTTATTTGTTTACATTAAACCATTTTTAGGCTGACATTACATTATTTAGGCAAAATTAAATGGGTATAGAACGTTTACGCTTTGTTTTGAGGAACTATAGTTTTAAATTAACTACCTTGTGACGTTATTAATTACTTAAGACGTAAAGTTGGCCAGTAAATCAATTTGATTGGTTTTTTTAATAATTTCGAAAAGGCTTAGGCCTAGTATTGAAATGACATTTTATTAGATAAACTTTCTATGTTTGACAATCACACCACCTCAAAATTTAATAACTATTTAATTTCAAATACAATTTAAATGTCTTGGAACAGATTCATGTCTTTTTGTTGGTTATAATTACTCATTGCCACAAAATCCACCTATAACAGTTTTTGATGGAAATAACTAGTAATTAAATATTAATTGATCAACATTTTTATTGAATTACTAACCTTGGGAAGCCATGTTACACTTGGTTAATTATATATTTTTATTATAAACACATGGTTTCTGCAGACAATACCCTATTAATAGGCGAGTAGTAAATATTTTATAAACTATGAATTAAATACCGGTGCTACGAGGGCATGTCAGCTAGATATTCCTGGTCTTCTACGAGCAGGTGACCTGGTGGTCTAGGGGTAAGGTGTCAAACTTCTATGCTGGCGTCCGGGGTTCAATCCTCGGTCCCGGCAAAGATTTATCATATTACCAAACCCTTCCTTCACCTCTGACAAGACATCTTGTGAATGTGAGGAATGCCAGGTCTCCACCGTGTTTCGGATTCCACGTTAAACTGTAGGTCCTCCATTTCATCTCACAATCACCCTACCATTACACATTAGCGTAAGTGCGTATAACCCGACCGGGTAGTAAGACGCGGTGCTAATAATAATTCTACGAGCAGTGGCGGGTATATAACCCACATTATAAAGGTGGGGCACCATGTGAGTTCTGTTGCTTCATCTCAGTGAGATAATGTGATGATTATGATAATAACCTAACATAAGCCTTGAATCAACCAGACCTTTTTTAAATAAAATTGAACTTTTAAATTTACCCATCGATGCTTAATTATGGTGTGTAACATTGTTTGTCCTTAATAAGTAATTTGGCTACTTGCCACCCTTTTGGTCTAGTGGTCAACATGCCTAGCCTTTTAAATGTAATAAATAAACTTAAATTGTAAAAAATATGTACATATTTGCGGTATAATTAGTTACATGTCTCAATAGGCGATCATTCTCAATGTAAAATAAAAATCTCATTTTAAAGGAAATATATTAAAAAACATGTTTCGTAAAAATTATAAGACTTTTTTGAATATTTTATTGATATAAGATTAATAATGGAAAAATAACTATTGACATGTATATTGCTATCACCAGGGCCCAGAAGTTGACGATATTACAGCTTTTTTCTGTGAAGGCAATCACAGTGGTAACTAGAATATATAAACACATTTTATGACACCCTGATATTGAAAACATAACTTTTAGTATGATTTTTTTTATATACCTATTTGTGACAATTTTGCAGATTTTTTTTGCATTTTCTTGTTTTTACTCTTATCGTGCATTTTGTCATTTTTTTAGAATCATTACATAAAAATCGTAACACACAACGGGTAAAATATTGATGCACAAATTCATTATATCCATTTACTTGAAGCATTCATTTTCTCATGTAATTATAGGTACGGCCAGACATGAAACATTGAGCATAGCCTAAAATAATGTTTTCTGGCATAAATGTACTTAAGTGTGCATATATCTTTAGATTCTTAATTTATTTATAATGTTTCAATGGAAAACCCCAATGCCTGAAAAAGGGTTGGCTATCTTGGAATTTACAAACGACGAAAATGTAAGGTATTATTTACATCAGTGGTACAATCATGATTGTTTTGTTAGCTTAGTAGGCCTGTGCTATGAGAAAACTATAGATAAAATATGAACCTGTGTATATGGGTAAAAAATATGGGTATCAATTGAATTTTAAATGTATTATTTGATTTTTAAGAGCATCTTTTGTGGTTTTGAAGACATAAAAACGTGTTTTTAAGTGTATCTTTTTTTATGAAAGGGTATGAAAACACAATTTTTAAGTGCATCATCTTCTGGCTCCTGGCTATCACTAAGTCTCCAAAGAATGCTCAAATAGCAAAATAGTCAAAACCCTATCAAAAATAAATCTCATTGCTGTTGAAACATAGCTTTTGTGACGAATGGATAGCTCCAAGTGTTGGCATACTGTGCTGTCCGAATACCTACCCTTTTTTTTAAGTTATTTAAATGTTAGCACACTATCAATATACAACAATGCCTGAACTTTTACCATTTCAAGTTTTGTTGTTTGCCTTGCTCTTTCTTTACACTTCAGCATCATCTTGTTTCTTTAGTCATTCACTTTTTGAATAAAAGTCGTTAGTTCATTTTTTTAAACTGCTTGTATAAAATCTCTTTTACCTGTGATTAAAAAACAAACTTTTAATACCTAATGCACTTGCAAGCTAAATAAAGGCTATGCTTCGACTTTGTAAATTTTTTATTTTCCTTGATGACTCACGGCCTTTCTTACTTTATTTCCAAGCCTGTCAAAATAGTGAGGTATTTCAGTAATCATTTTGAATTACATCTCTGGAAATATTTGCTATTATCCTTCACTTAAAATTATGAGGTAATATTGGATAAAATAAAGCAATTTACATATCTTTTTCATGGCAATGTTTTTTTAATTTAGGTTTGCTAACTATCTCCAGCACAAACAAAATTAATTCCCTTCTAGTTTAATGCTTTTATAGTTTAGGCCTTTTTGTAATATGAGATTTAAAAAAAATAGTAAGTTTATGTTGTCTACATAAAATTAACCTGAAAATAATAACATACCTGTATCATATTTTTTAAAAATTGGCTGGTTTTTACAACCCAATTTTCATAGAAAGAACCCCTTATTTGATATCTAGAAAATCTTTTAGGCACTTTCATCAATTCATGTCACTTTTGCCAGATTATTAATACCTATAAAATACTCTAATAATTATTATAGTGAAAATTATTGTTGACTGCAAAAATTTGTTGGTATTTTCTACAAATTTCTTCCCTGCCAAAATTCTACTTTTATTATGTGTCTCTGCATTGAATTTAAATGTACTAAAGTTGATATTCTATTTTTGAAAATAATGCTTGCTAAACAATATCTACTAGTACCACTCCATTTTCTCATTTAATTTAAATGCATTTGATAAAGGATCATACCAAATATATCAATGATTTTTATTAATTTTCACAATGTTTATATTATGCTGTCACCTTTAGCTTAATTTTATAGTGTTATAGAATTAATCGGTCCAAGTTGGGTGCCAATTGAAGTGATAACGTTTAATCAGTTGATAATTGCCCTATGATCGAGTACTAATTAAAGTGGTACAGTGTTTATTTACAGTACAGTACAGTACAGTACTTATAACTCCATGATTGAGCGCCAATTATATTGATAAGGAATTATGTGTGATATTTTAACTGAATAAATAAGACCTTTAATGTTGGTCACGATTTATTATTATTATTACCACCGCGTCTTACTACCCGTTCGGGTTATACACACTTACGCTAATGTGTAATGGTAGGGTGATTGTGAGATGAAATGGAGGACCTACAGTTTAACGTGGGTTCCGAACCACGGTGGAGGCCTGGCATTCCCCACATTCACAAGTTGTGATTAATACATGTCTTGTCAGACGATTTATTAAAGTTATTTTATCTTTGGCCGTGAAGATATAAGTTTATATGATACAGCTTAGTTGAACTACAGAGTTCAGTTAGTGGCACTGTGAATTACTGCTACTGCTATATTTATACGACCGGCACTGTGTATAATTTGTATTGGCACACACTGTGTGTTCTTATGCATAAGCAGCTTATATATGACCTACCCTTTTCCCCTTGGACCATTTGTGCCCAGTGTCAACCAACAAATCGAAAGAGTTCTGGCGACAGGTGTTATGAAGGCTAGCTTCCTATTGGGTATAGGGAGCTAGCATTGCTTACTTTTTTGGTAAATACTGCGGAGTTGACTTTTGAAAGAGAGATTAAGTTTTAATTGTGCAATCCTTTGACGTTATTTCTGAAAAGCACGAGATTCTCCATGGATGAAGTGTTAAAAAGATATTTTACATACAATATTTTAACGAAAAATGCAATTTATCCATGAATTTTGTAATATATGAGAGGGGTCCAAATCAGTATCGTTACAGTTTTCATGGGAAGAGCCTTTCTGACAGTTAAAAAGAAAGAGGTAAAGCTCTACTTTTTACACGGCACTGTAGAGTCGATATGTCAAGCCTTCAACTCAAAAGATTCAGTATTTTTCTGCTGTCAGACTGACTTCTTCATAAATGTATTAATTACCTAGTAATAACAAATTTATTTAAGTAAAATGCTCCAATACAGATTACTTCATGGAAAGCTTCTTTTACGTTGTGAATTTATATTTAAATAAATTTGTCAATCAAATTTACAAATATTGGTTCTCAATATTAATAAAAAGTGTAGAACATAATAACTTAACCCATGTTTACTTGTCAATCTAAATCACAAATTTTTGTTCTAAATAGTAAAAAAAGAGTCTAAAATATAATATATTTTTTATTTTGAAGTCTGAGTTTAGTTTGTATGTTTCTTCAAACTTCCCCCAAAATTGTTTTAAACTCCATAGCCCTGCTCTTACATATGTATACATTATTTCATGTGAATTTCAGCTGTCACTGCTGGTAGATATTATGACAGGCTTGTTTCAAGCAGGGAAAACCTGGAAAATTCAGCTTTTTTTATGTCAAGTGGTTTAATTTTGCATCTAAACACTAAAATAAAAATAAGATTTGCTTATGACTTGTTGGGGACCAGGCGGTCTAGGAGTAAGTTGTCAGACCTATGTGCCAGAGGCCCAGGGCTCAATACTCTGTCCCTGCACAGATTTATCTGATTACCAATCCCTTCCTTCACCTCTGACAAGAAGTGTATTAGTAACAATTTGTGAATGTGTGGAATACTGGGCCTCCACCGTGGTTTGGACCCCACGTTAAACTGTAGGTCCTCAATTTCATCTCACAATCACCCTACCATTTCACATTAGCATAAGTGCATATAACCCGAATGGGTAGTAAGACGTGGTGCTAATAATAATAATTATCTGTTAACAAAATGCATTAGCTATATTTGTCATTCTAACATGAGGTGGTTTTATGGTGTATCACAAAAAATACCTAAAACATTAATTTTTTAGCACCATGTGCTACTACCTGTTTGGAATATACACTTATGTATTAATTATGTTAATGGCTTAATGAATTAGGGAGGTTATAATTATAGGAAGTGTACTTACATTTGCATAAGGGGAGAGCGTGGAAAACCATTTAGTAGAAATCACTTTTACACCCGACCAAGATTCAAATCTCGATCTCCCCGTCATCGGCAGCCTAATCTACTGTGGGAGTAACGCCTTAGACCATGTGGCCATTGAAGCGGGTAGCATTATATATTTTTAGTAGTTAATAGCATTTTTTTTAATTTGTAGGCCAAATTACTGTAGTAAATGATCAGATTGTCACACTCAGAGGAAACCGGAAAAAAGAGTTAATCAATAATAATTCTAAAATGTTGTGTGGAAAACCCAGTAAAGTCAAGAATTTTATTAACAGAAGTTTTTAAGTGTAAATATTAATAAAATAACTTTTCAATGACCACATGGTTGAAGTGTTACACTCAAAATAGACTAGACTATTCCAGAAGGGAAGCTTGGATGTACCGAGGGTGGTTTTTCCCAAATGGTTTTCCACTGTCTCGTGTGTGTGTGTGTGTGTGTGTGTACGTGTACATTTCCTCTAAATACAACCATACTAATCCCTAACACATTAGTGTGATAATAGAAATAACTAATAAGCATACAATCTAAATGAGTAGGAAGACATGGTGCTAATAAAAAATTACACTAAAATATAGGCATATTAAAATCTTGTCCTGGTTGACACCAAAAAAGTATACTTTTATTTTATAAAAGGCACTTATGACATTTGGACTGTGCACAAGTCTTTTTCTTAACAAGTGTGGATTGAATCTGATTGGAATGGCGGGGTGTGGGCGAAAACTAAGAGAATAATAAGGGAAAATAATGTAGTGGGCGAAATTTCATTCTCTTGAGTTTGTTCTAGAAGATATGATTGTCTCTTTGAGCAAAGGAAGCTAGCGTGAATGCAGGCACAAAACCAGAAATTAATATAGTTAAAAAAACGAACTCATAGAAGATTTGACTTTGACCATTCAAGTCTACATTATTTGTGATTCAGACTCGTGATAGTACTTTTTTTATTCATGCCTCATTCATTTTTGACAGCATTTTTCAAACTGGCTCAACAGTAAGTTATCTATCAAATACAATACTTTTAAAATAAATAATTGGTTTATGCTTTACTGTAATAGTGTTAAAGGTTGATTAAGGAATGTTAAATCCTAATCACTATTTGCTCTACACTGTAGGCCCTACTTTAGTGACCTTTTATAAATTTGTTCTTGAATCATTTTTGGATTATTGTTTTGTACTTTTGGTAGTCCTACAAAATTTTAAGACTTGCTTAGTTTGCTTAAAATATGTTTTAACATTTAAACTCAATATAGGACCTGCCAGTAAATTAAATATAACAGAGGAGTTTTAGGAACTTGTGAACGAAATGCTTTTGTTGAGATGGGATGTGTGGATGTTTGAAAAGGGTGAACTTGTTTTAGTAACTGGTGATGGAAATGCTTTTGTTGAGATTGGGTGTGTGAGGTTTGAAAGAGCCGAACTACTTTTGAAGAAAATACTTAGAGGAATGGGTATGAGGGATTTGAAATGAGGGAAACTGTTCTAGGATTTAGGATCCATTTGTGAAGTAAATGTTTTTGGGGGAGGAGAGGATATGTGGGCTATAAAATGTTTTTAGTAACTACTTATGAAGGAAACAAAGTTTAAACATTTTATCATAAGTAGATATTACTCTAACCACTTTAAATAAGATGAGCTTGTTTTTTTTATTTATATTAATATAATATTTCAGCTTCTTAAACATGTTTTTGAAGTAAAAACGTTTGCACAATCCTAGGCTTGGCATCTCATTTGGATCCCAAATTGGGAATGGTGTGACCTCGGGAGTTAAAAACTGTGGGTTGGATTTTTGAGCCATTTATTTTTAGCACCACGTCTTACTACCCATTCGGGCTATACACTTAATTTTATTAATTATAGTGGTTTAACATGGTGCTAAATGCAATGTCGTGGCCATAGTCATCTCAAAAATAAACGCTGTTAATTTGGACGTTGTTGAAACATATTTGAAACAAACAACTGCTACCTTCGTTTCGTAACAAGTCATGGCAGAAAGCCATTCGTTTTTCCCCCCTGTTTTTAGTGTCGTCCTGACGTTTGTTTAAAATCGTATCCGTCCCGCGGCGTTATCAAAGTTTTGAGGTATTTCTCACCTTTTCCTGGGAACTTGGCTATGTTCACATTACATCTATTTAGATTTATTTATTTATTCCCATACCCATTACTCTTTAAATAGTAATTTACTTTATAAACCTTTAGTTACCATTTGATTTACACTTAATTCTCGCTGTTAGAGTAGTCTATCGCAAATTTAGGAGACCATGGTTCAATTCTGGTTGAATATAATTTATTTGTACGATTCAATTTTTTTTTATGGAAATAACCTCCATCTCGGTCTATTTTGAGGTGTTTATATGCCCTGTGATCTACAGCTGTCACTTTTAATAGATATTTTCAGTGGTTATAAAATAGTTGAATGTATATTCTTTCTGCAAAAAAAAGTTTGTATTTCATAAAATGCTCTTCCGGGGGGGAATTTGTTTCTTTACGCGCGTGTTTTATTGTAAAAAAATTCTCTATACGTTTTTCAAGTTACGTTTAATGTTTTCGAGTGTGATGTTAAAGTTTAGAATCTGGTTAATATGACAAAGTAACTAGATTATAAATTTAAACAGCCCTGAGCATTAAGTGACATGGTCTCAAACTGAATCTGTATTCCATGATTGATTTGCTTCACACACTTCCACGATAGTTACAAATTGCCGCGTATGAACCAATTTTAAAAATACGAAGAAAAATATGTTTGTTCCCGTTAGTTTGGATCCCTTTTTTTTTGTTTTGAAACCATTTAATTGGTTCGAGGCAAAATAGTAAAGGTGCTGCCTGACATTACGCAAACTATAAAATTATCTATTTAGAAATCAAAATATCAGCGGTCATCTCCGCGAGTTTTCCACTCCTGGCAATCCAATCAACACACAGTCCCACAAGATGGCTGTCAGACCGCCAGTTTGAAGAGTCGTTTTAATTTAGCCAACTGCGTATATGCGTGACCTTCACAGTTTCTGCTTGATAAACTTATTTTAAGTATCTACTTGCCAGCGCGATAGCACTAAATCGTACTATTAATTAAGCTTCTCACTCTTTAGTTGAGAAGTGAGAACAATGATGGTTTTATCACCTTAGTTTACTACTGATTTTCTTTCCGCGGGATCAACATTATTTGACAGTTATAAAAGTCACTGGACCTACTTTGACCTATTCATACGTCAAATTCATGTGATATACAACTCACTTCCGATTGATATTATTAATACCAATAAAATACAATTGTTTATCGGAGAAATTTTCATCTTTACCCACCGGGTCTATTGAACGGATGGAGAGTAAAAATATTATTTTCTCTAAATTCATTCTCCATAATCTATCTAGTCGAATTTAGATTCACCTTTTTTTCGGTGGCCTACTGGTCTAAGGCGTCACTTTCGTGTAGGCACAGACTGCCGTCGACAGAGTTATCGGGGTTCGAATCCTGGTTGAGTGTATTGATAAGTTTTACTCGATCCTTCCACGCAAATGCGGGTACACTACCTCTAAATTCAACCCTCCTCATCCCATAACTAGCGTAATTATTACATATACCCTGATTTTGGTTGGAAGAACAGTAGAGAAAATTCAAACATATTTATTTGTGGCCAACTCTGATAATATTTTACTATATTATTTGTGTTATTTTATAGATATCAATAATATCTATCAATAGTAACATCTGCAGATGAAATGACTTTATGTATGAATATATTAACATTGTTTTAGTAACTTTAGTTACTAACTTCTACTGTTCTTCCTACCAAAATCATACTATATGCGTGTAACCGAACCGGTAGTCTGACGCGCTGCTTGTAAAAAAAGTAATTTCCTTTGAGTTCCTCTCTCCTGAGCCCTTGGATAAGTTGGTGTAGTTTGCGAGTAGCCCACAACAATCAAAGCGACGTGTAGTGCTTGAAACCAACTCAGGGTATAACTGTTGTATGGGCGTATATTGCGTATCTAGGTTAGACGAGGCATCTGGCACGTAGACCGCGTAATACAGTAAACGTGAATCGTAATTTCATTGCTTCCACATGAGCAAACGGCCATTTTTGTTGGGGGGAACTTTTCTAAATATTTTGCTTATTTTTTAAGTTTTCATGCGAGATTTTTAAAATTTCCGCAAGTTTCTGTCTTGTCCTTAAGTCAATTTAATAAAATTTATAAATAAACAGCCCATCAATAACCATTATTTCTGCTTCCATTGAAACATTTTAAAACAATGGAATTTTTTTTAGCACCGCGTCTCACTACCCGTTCGGTTTGTATGCCTATGTACTGATTAAATAAATTTGTTGGGGATTATGAAGGTGTAATTTAGAGGAATGGTATCCGCATTCGCGTGGAGGGAGAGTGGAAAAGCCATTTAGGAAAAAACCTCTGTACACCTTACCGGTATCGTACCCTTAACTTCCAGTCTTCGGCAATCTGGTTTATTATGAAAGTAGTGCCTTGGATGATGCGGCCACCGAAGTGGCTGTAAAGTATTGTTCTTTGGCTTTAGACACGTCCACATATTAATAGTCTGCAACGGGCAGAACTCGTCTGATTTGTTGGTGAGGTCGGGGCTTCATTGTTGGTTGGATGTATTGTATTGAATATATGACCTAGCTATCCCCCTATAAAGTACCCTACCCTATTAATATAAATTTTAGCTTGGAACAACATTTACAGTGTATGTAAGAGATCCCTGGAGTCGGTACACCAAAGGTTGATTCACACTGGTAGGACTGTGCTCAGGCCGTGCTGGGACTGTGTCGTGTCGCTACCATTCACACTATTAGGACTGTGCTGGTACTGTGTCGTGTCGTGTCGCTAGCATTCACACTGATGAGACTGTGCTGTTAGCGCTACTGTTTTGCTCATCGGCAATTATAGACACAGATCAGAGGAAAATGTTATTGTTGCATGTTGGCTTTATCTTATTTCACTTGATAAAAAGAGGAGAAAACGAAGAAAATACTGGGTTTATAATTTGTTTAGAGCAAGAGAAGAAGGAGAATTCCACAATATATTTGGGCGACTCAGAGATGACCATCAAAATTTTCACAAATATTTTAGAATGAGTGTCCTGAAGTTTGAAAACTTACAGAAACCTCTTACATTCAGTTTGTCAGCTATCTCCTTCCAAATATTTTCTTTAGTGAGAATATTATTATAATCTTTATGCTGCAAATTATATAAGCATTCATACACGTGAACCAACATTATTAAGTTTTCTTCATCCATAGTTTTGGCTTATAGCACACAACTGTGTTGACAATGTTGGAATGTTCTGCAGCCCTGTCAGATTGTAGATAAGAACCTTCGTGAAGGTTCGCCGCTTGCCGGAAGAAGTCGAAGTAGGTGAAACGACACTAAGACGACATTAGGGCGACATCATCTATATTCACACTGATAGGACTGTGCTGGGACTGTGTTCGTACCGTGCTGGACCGTGACCTTGGGAAATCACTTTTGAAACGATCCAAGACGACACAGTCACAGCACGGCCTGAGCACAGTCCTATGAGTGTGAATCAAAAACGGTCTTACAAGGTAACTCTTATGGGAATGACCTGTTCGAGATTGTTGGCAGCACGACACAGTCCCAGCACAGTCTGCGCACAGTCCTATCAGTGTGAATCAAACTCAAGCCTTCGACTCAGACTCTAAATTTCTAATGTACTATTGGGTGACCTGGTGGTCTAGGCTTAAGGTGTCGAACTTCTGTGCTGGGGGGTCCGGGGTTCAATCCTCAGGTCTGGCACAGATGTATCTGTTTGCCAAACCCTTCCTTCACTTCTGACAAGACGTGTATTAATCACAACTTGTGAATGTGTGGAATGCCAACCTCCATCATGGTTCTGATTCCACGTTAAACCTTAGGTCCTCCACAATCACCCTACCATTACACATTAGCGTAAGTGCGTATAACCCGAACGGGTAGTAAGACGTGGTACTAATAATAATCTAATGTACAAATCATACTCCTTCATAAATGATTTATGTAAATTAATTAGTAATAAATTTACTGCAGTAAAATGCTCTTCTGGGGCCGTTCAAGTATTTCGTAAGCGGCTTAACGGGATGGACGGGAGGGGGTTCTGGGCTTTGCTTATTTTTGCTGACATGAGGTTGGGGCATCAGAACAATGCTTATGTAAGACAGAGAAAGACGTGAAAAATTGAGGGAAATTAGGAATATCGCGAGACGCTTGGACTTCTGGCAGCAATGAAGATGCTGATTGGCTAAACAAGGAATAAGTGGAGAAGCCTATAGAAGAAAGCCAAAGTTTGAGTCCCTCCCAAATATAAACATTGTAATTGAAAGTGCTGAGACGTGGATTCAAGGACCTTGCTCAGAGGATTAAATGGAGTTTAGGTGTTTTTTTATAAATATAATATTCATATATTCACCAATAATACTTTTTTTTATAACTTCAATCAAAAGTAAATCACTTTTAAACTTTTTATAATGTTATAACTATTTTAACTTTACCCATTCACTCAATTTAAATTCATTGTTTACCAGTGTTAATTGTCAATTATTTCGCAATACTAGTTTACAACTCTGTTATTAATTACCAACAATTTATAAATTGCATGATTTTTTTTATCATCACTGCTTACTACCTGTCAGGGCTATAAGCAAAATTGCATGTAAAAAAAGAATAGTTATTCCTATGAACAAATGAAAAAAGTAAACACATCTTATGTAAGGAAGAAGGTTTGTCTTGCCCCCCTCTCCTTTATAAAATATATTCAAGTAATCACATTGTATTAAGTTTTATTCCCCATGTCAAAAATCGTGGTTGTTTAGTGAGGGAGTGGAGGTTTGTTCTATTTTGAAAACATTGATAACAAACTTATGTTTTAATGTTATATTATTATTAGCACCGCGTCTTACTACCCGTTCGGTTTATACGCACTCACGCTAATGTGTAATGGTAGGGTGATTGTGAGATGAAATTAAGGAACTACAGTTTAATGTGGAATCCGAACCACGGTGGAGGCCTGGCATTCCTCACATTCACAAGATGTCTTGTCAGAGGTGAAGGAAGGGTTTGGTAATCAGATAAATCTTTGTCGGGACCGAGGATTGATCCCCGGCCGCCAGCATAAAAGTCTAACACCTTACCCCTAGACCGCCAGGTCTTTAATGTTATAATAAAAGCTACTTTGAAAGGCTTTTGCTTACAAGTTGGGGGAGGGGTTAAAAATGGCCCAAAATGTGTTTATGTAATATTTTAACGCCCCCTATATACATTACTTAGTGGGAGGCTTCTTTGGCATTGTGAGTTTAGATTTGAATGCATTTATCAATCCAAATTACAAACATTCGTCTTAAAAAAAGTTTTTATTTTGAGGCTAGAGCATTTACATTTCTACCGATTACACCTAAAATTGCTTACGACTACAACTAAATTGCTTACGGCTAGACTCCATAACCCTGTTTGTAAACTATCCCTAAATAAAATTTCTTGCTTAAAACTAATTTATTATTTTGCTACTCATATTAAACATTCTTCTGATGCTAATTAAACAAAATTGTCAGAAAATTTAAAAAAAAATCCCAGTTGTAAACTAACTAATGTACAACATTGTTATTGAAGTGTGCTTGCATCACTGATGGTCGCGGAATGAGTAACAAATATAGGGTGAGAAGGGTATACCTATACTAAAGGGAATTTATATCACCCCTGTTTAGCGACACATGCTCCTTGCACATTTGGAAATAAAAACCCCGCGAGCTACTTCAGTAAACTGTTTGAACCTCACTTGTTTGGTTAGTAACATTTCTAACGACTCATTGTTACTGATCTGTTGAATCGCAAACAGGCAGTTCTATTTGTGGGAGTAATTAATTAGCACGGTCTTTCTAAACAGCATAGTAAAATCCTGATAGCAAGTTAGAAACACAGTCTTGCTGTCACTACTGATAACATTTTACTATTTCTTATAGGTATTGACTGTATCTATCAAAAGTGACAACTAAATATTACATGAATTCACGTATGGATATATGGAAGTCATTAATAACTTTATTAACTGTCAATACTGTCCTTCCTATCAGAACAAAACTATGCTTTGGTACTCGGTTTTTAATGTCTAGTTTTCAAACTCACCAATTATATCAAAAGACTTGAAAACTAACTTTCCAGAGAACAACACAAAAAAATAATTCAACGTGGCCATTGATTGGTAAAGCCGGCAACTAATTAAGTGCTTGATTTTGGTCCATTGGTAAAAAAAACTCTGGAAAAATATCTTGGATTTTCCCGCTTGTAAACTTAAATGCGGGGACTACTCTATAAATAGCTTCTAGAATCTAGGTTTCTAATTTTTTTAACCTGGTGAGGACCAGTTTAAATATATATTCGAGTGGCATGCAATTTTTAATAACCAGGTGAGGACCAATTTAAATATATTACAGAAATATACACTTAGTCCTCGGACTCCACTTAGACTTGGGACAATTTTTTTTATCATACTTTCACCTACCCTTAACAAGTAAGGATACCCAACCCTATAAGCTAAATATACTACTTTACTAATCCCATAACACAAGTAACGTATAAACAAATTAGTACCCTTGTAATCACCAACAGGACTCGAACCCGAGGGTCCTAGAATTTTGCTATGCCGCTTCACCCACTTAGCCACGAAGTTCGGGAACAGTTTAAGTCAACACGCGATTCACAACTTAGAACCTCGCGCTACCTGACCCTGGCATACATAAATTCAGTATCTGGGTCATCAAACACAACTAGAATGGGACACACGATACATTCACGCATGGACGAGCTGGCTTCAGGTTTGACTGACCGTGGTTCGATCGGGAATGAACTTCTCTATTCATATGTCGGGAGTCGATATCAACTTAACCATGCCCGGATTTTTGTTGGAGGGACAACCTATTTCTTTGCGCAAACATTGTAATTTGTTTTATTTTATAAGTATTGATAATATCTACAAATGTGACACTTGCAGATAACATGACTAATGACTTCATGTATGAATATATTAAAACTGTTTCAGTAACTTTCAAATATTGTTCTTCCTGTCAATCAGGGCTGTTTATACTTGGGCTAGCTATTTTATTTTTCCTTCTTCGTTTGAAGTTTGTTTGTAGATTGTGCATTCATTGATATTCTGGTGCACTTCATACCATAGCGACCTTACGCTCACATACGGTTTTTAGTTCATTTCTTTTTAGATATGTTTGGTGCAACGGGTATAGTCTAAAACAGGAATGGCAATTCCATGGCACTGTGCTACTGTCACGCCAACAGGAAAAGAATAACAAGTAAAACTTTCCCAATGTGGGAATTTATCGTGAAGTCATTAAGATTTACAACCATGTTGTCCGAACATAAATATTCGGATATCAAAATTTCAACATGTTTTAAACTAATATGGAAAATATATGTATGCATCAATTCATTTCTTTTTTGTCATTCAAGGACAATGTTTTTACTTAAATTTACTGAATTAAATATTGTCTTAAGACACTCACTTTTGACAATTTAATCAACTTTCCTTTTTTAAATATAAGAACTATTAAAATATTTATAATTTGATTTGAATGATTCATTGCACTTCATAATGTTAGACAAGTTTTTTTTAAAGAATTACCCATTAAAAAGATGTAAATAGTAGGTAGCACACCGAACGGTAAAGTTTCGCCATAACTGCCTGGTCAAGAAGTTGGCTCAGAAGAGATGCTATAAAATAGTATGATTCTGGTGTGACGGGACTTTTAGAAAACACATGTTATTTTGCTGTAAACATTAATAACATTTTACTATATTATATCATAGGTGACGTGAATGTGAGGAATGCCAGGTCTCCACCGTGGTTCGGATTCCACGTTAAACTGTAGGTCCTTCATTTTATCTTCAATCACCCTACCATTGCACATTAGCGTAAGTGCGTATAACCCGAACGGGTAGTAAGACGCGGTAATAATAATAATCATCATCATAGGTGACAGCCATTCATCACGTCAGCTGAAGCGTAGATATGTGAAAATCTTTGAAGTGACTTAAACAACTATCAGTAAAGCTCCTTTCTTTCTAAATCGAACTGTGTGTGGTTTCCCATAACGACGTAGTTCTCTTGAACTTTGACTGTGACAAAGATAGAACGTCGTAAACACTTCACCTTTATCGGGACAACAGCTGATTGCCACATAGTGGGTCGTAACTTTCAACCATATTAGAGATGCAAAGAGGTTGATGCCACGTTTTGACAGAATGGAAACAACTAGCGATTGATCTTATGAGACGTGTCAACGTAGTAAGATTGGTGTAAACACGGCTTGGCAACAATGTGTGACCCCGTTTAGTTTGAAGCTTCTTTTCAGGCGCCATGTTTTGACAGTAAATTATTGTTTACTAGAAGTTTATTTTAGTATTTAGAATTAATTTACCCGCACCGTTGGACACGTGGGCTAAATATATCACTTATAGTCTGGTATTTTGGTGACGAATCCTGGCTGGATGGTTTATCTTAAATTGTTTACCAAAGTACCAATCGGCCTCATGGTCTAAATGGGTTCGAATCTTGGCCGTGTCTACTGGGGGTGTTTTTCATAAATGGCTTTCCATTTTCCGCCCGCGCAAGTATGGATAGATTTCCTCCAAATTTAAACCTGTCATCGTCCCTATTCCATTAGCGTAGTTTCGAACGAATGTTAAGGCGAGGTAGGAAAATAAAGATAAAGCATATACCAAGGCTATCAGTTCAAGGGAGAACATGTTCTTTTAATATTATTATTAGCACCGCGTCTTACTACCCATTCGGGTTATACACACATACGCTAATGTGCATTGGTAGGGTGATTGTGAGATGAAATGGAGGACCTACTGTTTAACGTGGAATCCGAACCACGGTGGAGACCTGGAATTCCTCACATTCACAAGTTGTCTTGTCAGAGGTGAGGGAAGGGTTTGGTAATCAGATAAATCTTTGCCGGGACCCAGGATTGAACCCCGGACGCCAGTATAGAAGTCTGACAAGGTACCACCAGGTCACCTCTTTTAGTATTAAACTTATTTATGGTATTTAACTGCACTTTATGAACCGACTGATTATATAAGCACACAAGAATGTCTATGAGCTAGGGCGAAAGGGCCTACCGATTTGCCGGGAACGGTATTTTCGCATTACCTTCCAGGGTTCTTTTATATACCACAATCGACATGGGACAGAAGACTTCTCCGAAGGAAGTTGTGCCACGAATTACCCTAAGACCACCGAGGTCGACATTNGGTCGACATTAACATTGTGCTACATGAAGAACCTCCAATTGTGTCAAATCAGGATCACTTCCAGATCTCTTTGGCTGGTCCTCTACATTTCCCGCGCGACCGACGCTGCCATTTACTTTGTGTGGAGGTGGCGATATCTCGACACGTGTGTGTTCGGGGACCCAAACCTTATCTACCTCAAGCGGCGTACACCTAAAATATCTATTTGGATGTAAAGTAATTTATTTAGTAACAAATCACTGACGAATTTTAAGTGCATGGCTAGAATAAAATCCCATTTTCATATGAAGTAACTTAAATGTGGCCAAAATTGATCGCGTGCAATTCACTATTGTTGTTTACAGGTGTTGATAATATGGCCTTGCCGTGAAAGTATACTTAGTAACTTTTCCAGCTGTCTGATTAGACCCTTCATACGAAAATTATACTTTAATAAACTATACCCTACTCAAGCTCAAAAGACTAGACTACTAGCACCGCGTCTTACTACCCGTTCGATTTATACGCATATGTACTAACTACGCTAATGGTTTGAGGGTCTAGTCAGGTTATATATAAAGGAAGTGGACCAGCATTTACGTGGAGGCAAAGTGGAAAGCCATTTTGGAAAACCACCCTCAGTACATCCGACCGAGATTCGAACAACGATCTTCCCGCCATCGAAGCGGGTATTTAAAGTTCATGGTATTCAGGAAAGGCAATCAAGCCTCTCCCAAGCGCCTGACACTTCTTTAATAGATCTATTTGTAAATATACATAATGTGAAAACTGGCACCCTCTCACTGTAATTTCGTAGGTGACCTGGCGGTCTAGGGGTAAGGTGTCAGACTTCTATGCTGGCGGCCGGGGTTCGATCCCCGGTCCCGGCAAAGATTTATCTGATTACCAAACCCTTCCTTCACCTCTGACAAGACATCTTGTGAATGTGAGGAATGCCAGGCCTCCACCGTGGTTCGGATTCCACGTTAAACTGTAGGTCCTTCATTTCATCTCACAATCACCCTACCATTACACATTAGCGTAAGTGCGTATAACCCGAACGGGTAGTAAGACGCGGTGCTAATAATAATACTGTAAACCAAGAGAACAAATCCCTGTACAAAGTGTATGCTTCCACCTAGGATTGAACCAAGGTCTTTGAAGCTAAAGGTAAATCTCTCTAGCTACTCTTGGACAGGTACGCTGATAAGGTTTTGAACTAGGCTGTACACCATGTCTTATAATTCTCAAGGTTTCCCACATATTAAATACTAATGAGGTAGAGGTGATGAAATTATAGGAAATTATTTCTCATTTGTTTGGAGAGAGAAGAGTAAACCACCACAATACACTTGGCCGAGATTTGAACTTCAACCTCATTATCAGGAATCCCTGGTATTAACTGTGTATTGAATATTTCCATTGTTTGCACTTCAGTATATTTTACTGGAAAATTACACTATTTCAGACACTTCTCTATAGTATTTTCTTTAAATTATAAATAACATTGTCACATTATGACATGTTGATAGGTATGCCAATAACGCGAGTTATAAAATGTTGAATCACAGCTTTAAACAATATTTCACCACACTAAATGTTCGACCTTCACCAGGGATCAAAACCAAAACCTTAGCAACTGAACTATAATGCTACTATTATTTGGGGTGACCTGGTGGTCTAGAGGTAAGGTGTCAGACTTTTGTGCTGGCGGCCGGGGTTCAATCCTCGGTCCCGACACAGATTTATCTGATTACCAAACCCTTCCTTCACCTCTGACAAGACATCTTGTGAATGTGGGGAATGCCAGGCCTCCACCGTGGTTCGGATTCCACGTTAAACTGTAGGTCCTTCATTTCACAATCACAATCACCCTACCATCACACATTAGTGTGAGTGCGTATAACCTGAACGGGTAGTAAGACGCGGTGCTAATAATATTATTATTATTTGCAGAGCATAAAAATATGTATATAGATATATATTTCAATAATTAAATTTTATTTTTATCTTATATAGGCCTACATACTACATAAACTGTAGTCTCTACAGCCATTGTGTGTGGGTTAACTCTAATCTACAATACAACCTACATTATTTGATTAGTTAGTCACTAACCCACATCAGCAGGCAGACAGATCAAGGATAATCTATTCAAGTTTGCGAGTTGTGAGGAGGTCGAGGGCCAGAATACAAAAGGTGGTTTTCCCTAAATTATTTCTCGCTATCAACACAGGTGAATTTCTTAGTCACCTTTTCTCAATCCTTCCCCATTAATAGAATTAAAATATGTATATCCCAGATAAAGTAAGATGGGGTGGAAAAAAAGTAAAGTGAGTTACTTTCACAGTGGCACCAAAACTAAATCGGTTTTTCAATATTTTTTTATCAATTTAAACTAGCGTAGTAAATTTTAAAATAACATATTCATTGTTTTCTGTTGTAGCCTTTTAACAGGTTTTAATGTTACAACAAGGGTTGTTAAACTTTAGTGCTGTATTCATGCCTGCCAGTTTTGAATCCCCCTCCCCTGCCCCAACACACTCCTTTTCCATTTTATTTGGGCCCAGTGCCAGAATCTTGTAGAAATATTGCCAACTAGTAAAAATAGAGGCTGCTAAACAACTCATGACTGACTCAAGACAACTTAGTTCAGAAACTATGATTTTGTCTACGGATTCTATTATGTAACATTGTTTCTATTAAAATGTGTTAATTTATCTTTTTGAAGAAAGATTTAAACTAAGCAAAAAATAAGTTTTGTATAAAATTCTCTCATAACTGCCCTTGGGTGTACTTTCCTACATTTAAAAATATTTCTCTTTTGGCCAATATGAATACATATTTTTCAGTTTAGTTTTTCACATGATGATGATGATAATGAAGAAATGAAATGTTATTAACATTGTATGTTTTGGACCAATTTAAAATTAGAACTATATTAAAGGCAACAATTTTATTTATAATTAATCTTGAAGGCATATTATTAACTGTTCTTAAAGTTCCTGAAAATTGCATGATAATTTTTAAATACTATACATTTTTAAGCGCTTGTTCACTTCACTGATTTTGATGAAAGTATACACAATAAATTGCTAGGAAATAATTAAATGCCACAGTTAACTCGGTGGTCATGAGATGGATTAATTTTACACGATTCTAGAACTACAGGTTCACCCAAACTTGGGTTCCTTGGACACTTAATTAGAGTAGACTTAGTTTATGACTCTTCTGAGTTCCCACTACAAAACTCTTTTTATTAGAGATGGGACGATACCAGTTTTTCGATTCTGATTCTTAAATTCAATATTTTCACACTAAAATATGATGTATATTATTTAAGTGCCAGTAGAAAATTAATTTTTAATCTATTTGTAGCACCTTCACTGAATAGTTTATTGTGATAGCAGAATGTTTTGCTACTTGCCTCATGGGGGGATGTCAATTATGACAATACGCCTAGCATGTCCCACAGTTATGAGGCCAATTATGTAGACCCTTAATGTTCTCACCCTATTCGTCCATCTTGGGGTGCTAATTTTACTGTATAGTTTTTTAGGAAATGGTTTAAAGTTCCCAAGCTAGTTGAGTTCAACATGACTGCACTATTTATTGAATTAAAACAACACTTTTATAATCAAAGTTTTAATATTACACACACAAATCGTACTTGTATGGCAAACCAACGCGGAGAGAGCTTTTCAAAAGCTTCTTCGTCAACTAATAACTGACCTACCCCTTGCTTCTGGGACTCCTTTTCCTTGGTGTTAAACCAGCCAATAAGAGAGCTTTTGACAATCTGATAGAGCTAGCTTACTTATTGGTGGTCCAATATTTGTTTAGACTAAAACCTGGCCAACTCATCGCCACATTTTTTAACTTTTAACATGGAACTGAAGAAATTTTAAACAGGGTGGTGTAATACGTATTATGGTTAAATTTACTTTTGAAAACACTTTATGGGTTTGAAACACATTAAAAAAACAATAATTTCTTAAAATGATTTTAATAATAAAGATGTAACTTGAATTTAGAATACTGTACTGAAAATAAAATAATTCAATTTTGTCTAGTCATCCATCTTGGTGGCTACAGACAAGGAAAACCTGGAAAAATCAAGGAATTTTTGGATGACAGGGAAAACAAGGAAATGTCAGGGAATTTAACTAAAAATAAGGAAAAGTCAGGGAACTAAAAATATGTCTAAAATATCCCAGTAATTTCGCAACAAAACACTAAAACAAAAGTTAATAATACCTAAATAAAATAACATTTTAATTGTTTAATTAACTGATAAAACCGTTTATGTTTAGTAGATACATACGGTTTTTAATATGTGATTGACAATAAATAAAACAACAAAAAACAACATCCACCACTAAAATTGGAAAAAATTAGTCAGGGAATTTTGTAAAATATGTTTTGTAGCCACCCTGTACATGGATGAAGCATATAAGAAAATGTATATACTGTTCTTTAAAGAATATATACTTCATCCACGACTTGCAAATACTTGAAGGGCTCAGAACAGTGTCATTACAAGTTTAAAAAGGTAAAACCAATATGGCTGCGGTTATAGGTTAGCCTTTTTTTACCAATTTAATTTTATTTTGGAAATTTCGGTAAATGTGTTGAATTATTTAGACTTTTAAAACATTTTTGCCTTTACAAAATTAGTCATTTTAATTTTCGCTTAAAAATTTTGAAATAAACTTTACCAATAATATTATTTAGTTGGGTGACAGTGAATTTGCAAAGCAATCATATATTTCTTAACACAGGGTTAGTATCTGTTAATATTGAGGGGTTTGTTTGTTTTTTCTTGAATGCACTATGCTACAATAGTAAATATGTTTTGAAGCAAAACATCAATTTTTATGTTTTCGAATTTACAGTGACTTGGCGGTCTAAGGTTAATGTGTCAGATTTCTGTGCTGGGGTCCGGGGCTCAATCCTTGGTCCCTGCACAGATTTATCTGATTACCAAACCCTTCCTTCATCCATGACAAGACTTGTATTAGTCATAACTTGTGAATGTGTGGAATGCCAGGCCTCCACCGTGGTTCGGATTCCACGTTAAATTGTAGACCCTCCATTTCATCTCACAATCACCCTACCATTACACATTAGCTTAAGTGTGTATAACCCGAACAGGTAGTAAGATGTGATGCTAATAGTAATAATAATATTATAGAAGTATATGGATTAGTAACAAAAAAAAATGTTACAAATGGCCTTTAACATTTAATATTCATTAATCTCTTGATCAAGTATTCATTAATTTGCACATATCTTTAGGAATTGAGGTATTTTCTTGATTATCTCCATACCCTTAAGAATAAATAGGTATCGAGGAATCAAATTTTCTATCTATATTTTACTAACCTTGATTTTTCTGCTTATGTTAGGGTGTTAAGTCTTAAGATGGAAGAGAACATAAATTAGGATCTCTTTTTTTTATAGGTTCTTTAATCAAAACACATTTTACTGCCCTACACAAACAAGATAAATTCCTAATGTAGATAATATTTTAATTTTGTTTTGAAGGATTTTGCGGTTTGTGTTCAACTTGTTTTTATCATTCATCCCAGATGTTGGCTGTTGTAACTAACTACAGCCGCAATGTCAGAGGTTATTAAATCTTATGTCAAGCTCTAAAAAAACATCACTTTTAGTGTAATTCTCAACACATAATAACCTCAACATTTCTGAATGTGTCATGGATAGGTATCCCAAAATTTCAACAGGATTTTTTTAAATATATATATTTAAAAGGGTTATGGTCAAAAGCCACCATGTTCATGACACATTTAATAACTGTCTAAATGATGGTTGTAAAAGACTGAAGCTGGATGCCCCACATTGGAATGCTAATTGTAAAAGCCTTAAATACTGCCCCTCGTTGAGTACGCCAATTGTGACGTACACTGGAATGCCTTCACGTTGAGCGCCATTTTAATATACTAACTTCACTTTGGTTTGAAGAATATTTATATTAAAAATAAATGTTTTTGAAAGTAGATACTTTTGTATAGACTTTAATGGTATAATATTACATATGACTGTTGTTTGAAAAAAGAATGAAAACCATTTTAGGTGATAACACCTTGACCGTAATTATAAACACAACCAAGCTACATTATTAAACTATACGAGATTGATGCTGCTATGTATTACACATCTTTCTCGTCTGCCGAAGAAGAGTAGAGTGAACGCACAATGTAATACACATCTCTCTCATCTGCCGTAGAAGAGTAGAATGCCCTCTACCAAGCTAGCGTCCTCTCGAGTCGAACCGTGTGGACCCCGTAGTTCACACCCTCGAACCCAGACCACTCCTTGCTTTCTTTCCATCGACCAATAGGGTTAGTTTTTAATTAGCGCGCATTTAAGAAAACAGACGCGTTTCTCTGCACCTGCTATTTATTTACTGCGTAATACAACACGGAAGTAAAAACCTTGTTTCTGACACGTGCAGTTAAAATAAAATAAAAAGAAACATGGCCGAATGTATAGAAAGGATGAGTTTACTTTATTAATTTGAAAAGAAGAAATATTAATATATTTACTTTAAAATATGATCTCGAATATTAAAAAGACAGGAAAAATCGATATCATTACATGGTGTAGGAAATTAAATTGAATATATCTACTGATGAAATATTTATATTATATTGTCAAGGTTTATTAGGTTATAAAAGCTGCAAAAATACTTAATGCATACTCTCTCTCCCATCCCACCTTGAGCATAGACTTTGTCCCCATCTCACACCCTCTGATCACCTTTAAACCCTGTCTGCAAACTTTTAAGTGAAAATGTATCAAGCATAAAATGAGTGCTATCCTGTGATAACTATAATCAAGATGTTTCCAGTATTAACTAACAAATGAACACTTTAGAGACAAGCGCTTTTCAACTACTTTCAATTCACAGCACACTAAACAAGGCATTGAAATTGTTAAGGCATAAGTTTTTAGGGAGAGATTTTATTACTAGAAAACCCCTATCAAGATTGTGTTGGTTTAGTAGCTAACATTTTAACAATTGTATTAATTTAAAGAAATGTTTATCATAAATTTTAAAAGGATTTATTATCACTCATAAAATTTTCTTATTATTTTTTCATATTCTACCAAACTGCCGCCAGATTTAACTTGTAAACACTGCCTTGCCAGCTGTCACCTGACCAAAACATAGCAAGTATTTTTAGTGCCAAAACATTGCAGGTATTTTTAGTGCCGCTAAACACTGGGTTGAAAATGCTCCCGCTATTGGCCCTGCACAAATAGAAACAAAGCTCTCATCGGTAGCTTTTGGGGGAAGAATTGTAGGAATTGTCACCATGAGACTAGTTTCCTTCGGACAGCCGTAGCTAGGACATGGTTCCTTCACAATGTCTGTAAGAGTTGTTTTATTAGTTGCTTTAAAGTAACATATTTCTACAAGGACTAGCTCAACAAGCCTAATACACTTTGTAAACTCTAAGTATAACTTTGCATTCAGTTTTGTATAGCTATAAAATATTATTTAATTGCTATTTTCATATATGAAGATTTAAAAAAAAAGCTCAAATAAAGCAGTTTAACTTTCAATAAACGATTAAATAAAAACAAGGCAATTTACATTTTGTTTGGTTTATTTTAAAATTAGTTTAAAAAAATAGGCAAACTTGCTTGCAATAGTCTTGAATATTAAAAATCAAAATACATGTTCACTTTAGGAAAATACAAAAAATACTTAAGTTGTAGCAATACAATTATCACTTATAATTACTATCTTCTATTTTAATAATATTAGTGATACATAAATATATTATACTAATTAATATGTGTAAAAAAATTCTTAAATTAAATGTTAAACTGAAGTTATGCTGAAATACTTCCTCAATACAAACCCAAAATAACCTTTTTAATTTGTATGGGTGATAGAATTACTGAAATTGTAATAACCTCGGGACTATTTGTTTGTCTAGCGAACAGATGGGGGAGGTGTGCCAGCAGTTCTCCATAACGCTGGGGGCGGGGCCTCTGTGGTGGTCCTGATGTCCCCCATGCCGCATTCAGTGTGTCTCCGTCATACAGCGCAGAGGGCGATGGCGGCGTGGGGAAATCTCGACAGCTCTCTGTGAGCGAGTGCAAGAAACCTGTGAGTGAGGACGAATTGCTTGCGGCAGCCGCGAGGGTGCAATCCTTGCGGCTGACGTTCGTCCTGCGGCTCACTGATGTGACTGAAGTTTGCTGGGAAACGGTGCTGTGGCAGCGCCGACTATACATCCAGGTGCCAGGGTGCATACTGCCAGAGGGCTCCAAAGAGGGGTCAGTATCAACCAACTTACACTCCAAATTTTGCATGCTTGATTGTTGCATTATTCCTTTTAGTTATGTGTTTTCTATAAATTTAACTCATGTCATTTTTTGCATCTATAATATTAACTGTGTACACCTTGAAGAGGTAGTAAGATGCAGTGATAGTATGTATATAATTAACCAGGATTGCCTACATTTAATTCACATAAACTCTCAGACCCCTTTTAAATGTAGGTTACTTCAGGCTCATGAGATGTTCATCTGTTATTGTCTGTAAATTACTATTGTGATAGAAGTTGGGGAATTATTCTTTCAAACAAAATTGTATATGGTGAGGTAATGGTGGAATGCACTGAGAATAATTATTATTTTAAATCAGTTATCATTTGCAGAAGATATTCAAAGGATAACTTAAAATACAGGTATGGACATTTGGTATTTGTAAATAACTTCTATTCATTGGTCTTAACAGTGCCTCTTTGGTGTAAACATTGTGTGTTGCATCTTATAGATTTGTGTCTCTGTTGGAGTATGCTGAAGAGGTGCTGAAGTGTTCTCACATCATTGTGTTTTTCAAGAAGGACTGTAATGATCGAGGTAAGGCGTCACACAATTTTAGTCATACTAACATATCTTGAATAAACACTTTTGATGCAGTTCTGTCAAAGATAAAGCTACTTCCATTTAATTTGAAAACTAGACAATGAATTACTTGGGATAGTAATTATTATTGCCGAAGCTGGTAAAAATTTAAAGTGAAGGATGTATAATTATAACACCTGTTCATTTTTGATTTGCTTTATTGTTTTCATCAGCAACTTGCGCTTATATATTTAAACTATACATACTCATTTTATCTTGAAAGGTCTTGGATTGATTTCTCACTTTAGCCCTATCTTAAAAGTTATATCAGAGGCACTTGTTACCTTTCAAGGTAAATGTAGGATACATGAAAAATAAGGAAAAAGCATTCTCCCAATTTTAAACTATGCTACTCTTATCGTTACACTGCTAACCTTTAAAAAAAAAGCTAGGTAAAAAAAATTGGGAGGGGGAAAAAATGTTTCTTTACTGTGAATGTTTGGTGATGCAGTAGGTGTTTCTGCAGTAAAATATGTTTGGGGCTCCCCGAGAAGTGGGGTTTGGGGCAAATCACCACCATTTCATTCTTACCTTATGGATGGTTCTGTTTTGACTATTCATTAAACCTCATAAAGCCAAGACTGATCTGCACTACTCAAGTTTAAGCGTCCTCTTAAAACACTCTAGAACAGGGGTTTTCAACCTTGAGGGTGGCATGAACCACTTTTAGCAGGGCTTAATTTTGAAAATAATGTTAAAATTCACATAAAAATTGACGAATATCTTTATCTAATCTCTTTTCCAAAGTAAAATTTAATCTTTTCTGGAGGTATTGGCAACACTGCTTACCATTTGTAACATCCAATATTCAAGAACTGATATAAACTAAAGTGCCAACCACTCATTTTATTCGTAGCATTATACTTCCAGTGTTTTTATATAAAATAAAGAAGTGACTAGAATACAAACATTTTAAAGATTTTTATAACTTATAAAACTAGGATGGAAAGGGGGGAGAGGATTTGTTGATTTACCAAGAGAGGCATCTGCTCAAATAGGTTGGGAACCACTGTGCTAGATAAATAAAGCATATTTATACTCTACATTAAAAAGGGAAGACTTTAAACATTCTCTGCATCTTTTTAGGTTTAATACTTTATATATGAAAGCCTAAATCTCAAAAATATTAACTAACAAATGCAATTTTGTTTAATAGGTAAATGTAGGTTTGATTAAATCTTATATACGAGCATTGTATGTAACTAATAATTGATGTTTTTTCCAGCTCTGCTAATTCGCACCTTCATGTATCTGGGCTTCTCAACTCTGCCCCCTGGTCATCCTCTGATCCCCAGCAACACTGACAGCTGCAACGTGTTTATGCTGTACCCCGTCGAGTAGACATCTTGCCCCTTAGCCACCTGCACTTGCCCCTCAAATGTCCACAGTTCATTAACATTTGGGAAACTTTGAAGTTTACAGAAAGTAAATTAACCAACGGTTATTAAAAATATTGTCGTTTACTATATACTTCTTTCTGAACAATTTTTGTACAGCAATTTTCGATTTTTAAATGCTTGATCTTAAACATGTCAACTAAAATGTTTTGTGTATCTAATTTTAAACTCTGACTAACAGGTGAAATAATGCATGTATGCTTACACATGCCAAGGATTCTTTTACACAACTATAATGAAAACAAAAATAACTAATACTAATAAGCTCTTTCTACAATGGTTAATAAAACCAAAATTTAAACTGTGGACATTTGATTTATTTTTACATCATTGTTCGGTAGTTGTGCTTGTTGAATTTAAGTAGCTTAGTACATAGATACATTTGTGGTATTATAAATTTATATAGTAAAACTTACATAGTTTTTGAACATATCTTGAATATATTTTTTAGTACTTAAGCTCAAGTATGACTGGTGTGTGGGTGAAGTTTTATGAATTCAAAATATGATTACTGGTAATTATTATTTTTGGGGGCAGTTAAATATTTCATGTAGATGATTGATTATAGTTTGTACATGTGTTAAATTGTGATTTTTATTGATAACCTTTTCTATCTTGTATTTACACTAAAAGTAAAATGTTGAGTTGGTGGTTTTATAAGCATGACTGCGATTTATGGACTTTGTTACATTTTGTAGTGTAAATACTTTAAAACACATTCACATATTGTATTTTGTCTCTGGTTTTGTTTACTGAACATTTACAAATTTGTATTTAGTTAATCATGCTAATGTAGATTTTAGGCAGGCTAGTTTTTATTTGTTAGGCATGTCTTTATATTTCTTCTATGTGGGGCTATGTGCAGGGGCCAAGGTTTTTATTCTATTTTCCATCTGGTAGAATAAGTTTTCCCACGTTGATATCTTGGATAGTCAATCAAATTTTGATGGTTACATTTCCTCTTGTAATGATAGTGGTTAAGAATATTTTAATCAAAGTGATTGGTGACACTGAGGGCTGGACACAAGCTTGATTGTAAAATAACGAACAAGACATCAGTATACATGCATCACATTCAAAGAAAAGTTTTGGAATGGTTAAATTAGTGTAGGAAAGAGGATGATGACCAGTTAGCTACCCAATTTAAAATTGACTCCATACGGCAGAAGATATAGGAAAGGAGAGTATCAGTCAAACAGAACAACTAATTGTGTTTATAATGAACAAAGGAACACGATTCACCTTTTTCACAACTCATAATACAGATAACTGCAGCGCCGTGCATAAAATATAATTTTTATTAAATTCCTGCACTAAGTTTATCAAGTGCTATAATTACTTTGCGTTGATGCAAGTTGTCTTTTTTTTTCTGTAAAAAAACTGAAAAGAAACTTCTATGTAAAAGTTTAATATAATATTCGATAGTCTGTTCAATAATATTCATTTTTTAATTTCAACTTTACTGATATACCAGTTTTAGCTGGTGCCGATTTCCTCTTTGATCAATATTTCAAATCATATCTTGCATGTGAACTTTTCTCATTAAACTTTTTTGTAAATACTCATTAATTACATAAACCATGGATGCTTATCCATTGCCTCTGTAATCTCAAGAACTGAAATGACATCACAAAGGCCCCTTCGATGATTTATACACTGCTAATGTCATTTAATCATGTATGCTGTATATTTGATGACTGGGCTGGAAGCAATAAGACAATATTTTTTTAATCCATTTAAATGAACAATATGTGTAGCAAACCTAGGAAGCTGCCTCTCTAATTATTTGTTTTCCCCTCGGAATCACTTTGATTGTTTGTTCTTGCCATTAAGGTTGACTAATTCACACTGAAAAAAATTTGAAAAAACCATTCATGGGTATGAATGTTGAAAAAAAAAAGTGTAAAATATACTTTAAAAACAAAAAAAAATAATCTTATTTTAGATGTAAAATTAATCAAACTTTTTGAGAGCTTGAAAGTAAATTCACTGTTAATAAAATTTCATTCCATGTTTTCATTTTTTAAATAAATTTTAACATTCTCATTTCAATCAAAACTGAAACAGTTTAACATAATAATTTGATGTTCACTCTTGATGAGATTTCATAGTGTCGGTTTTCTCCAAATGGTAATAAACTACTTAAGTAAAAAAAACGGCAAGAATTATATTTTGTTTTTAATGTCTATCATTTTATTTTTCAGGAAGATCATTAAGGTTTCATGACAGCAAATTGTATTAATACTTTAAATACTTTGTGATGGTTAAATAAAATTGAAATAGTAGAATGGAAAGTGGTTTTTATTCTTTAACTAAAATAACTTATTTCAACAATACTCATCTGGAGTGTGCTGGTTATGTCCTCATTAACTAACCAATGGCCACAGAAGGATAAAGAGCAATGCCAAAAACTAGAAAATTGTAGTTAAAGTTAACATTTAATATAGTTTAATTTTTAGCGAACATTTTGTCCTTTTGCCAAACCATGACTAGATGACTTCAGGCTGATATCTTAGATCCATCCTATTACACTTAATTATATGAAAAGTCTAAAGGAGTGAGCTACAGGATGTACTTAGTACCAATATTAATATACGCAGCATGGAAGCATTTTTAAAGCGTGTCAGAAGGGCTATTATGACTCAAAACAAATTTGTGACCATTAGCAGTGAGATGCTAGACTTTGCATCAAAAGTTATGGCCGACCACTTGGCGAGCGCAAATATGTTCCTAGTAGAATGATGCTAAGTTGTGCAGACATTTTACTTTGGGTTTGAGTTACGAGGTTATGTATACTAGGTTTTGTAATTTATGTGTTTGTGTTAACTTATTTAAAATTGCTATATAAAACTCAAAAGTTTTTGTGTTTTTCACATAATCTAACTTTAAATAGGCCTATATCATAATGTAGGTCAAGAGTGGGGATAGTGTACTTGTACTGCATGTTAAAAGAATATTTTCTTTGAAACATAACACTATGAAAATGCATTATTATTCACCATCAACATACAGATAATTTGGACACTCCAATATTTAGTCTTCAACATATTTGGGATGTTAGTGGTATGTTGACCCACCTCATAGGGCAACATTGACCAAGATATTAGTCTCTTTAATCTTCTAATTTTCCGATGGTGGGGAGGTTGGGTTTTGAATCCCAGCTGGGTGTGATGAGGGGTTTTATTTTTCTAAAGCTTTTCCCACTCTCCCTCCACACAAATCCGAATACCTTTATTATATGACTCGAACTTTATCATCTATACCAGTGGTTCCCAAACTTTGTTGAGTCACCGCCCCCTTGGTTCCAAAAACTCATGCTCGGTGCCCCCTATCATTTACTCTAAAAAATTAATATTCATAATAGTGGTTTTCAACGACCCACAATGAATAAAATAGCAATAAAACTCTAGGGTGGAACAATTATAATTGAATATTTATTCAAAATTAAAATATATTGTTTATGTGTATTTAACTAAACATGATTGATGAGCTCGATACAGACATCTTTTCAAATTTATTAAATACTACATTTTAGATACCACAATTGGTAACTATTATATTTGGAAGAAGGTATAGGAAAAGTGGATAGAAAGGGGGGACAAACACAATTGGCCATTAAAATGAAAAGAACACAGTTCACACTTTACACTGCTGCCAATGGACAAAGAGGTAATGGTTGCCTCTTAGAGAAAATTGATCGTCACCGCCCAATCCCCCTATTAGTAACTAGGTAGAGTACATCACTATTCTGTAAATTCTTAATGTGATGGATGAGCTTGATGAAATTACACTAGTTTCCCCAATGTCTGGCTTAAATGTCACTCAACAAGAGTCTTAAGGTGTGACTAATTTTAATTTTAATTTTATAGTTTTTATAGCATTAAAATTTTTTGGCCAAAATATATAAAATATTTCTCCAGTATCTACAGAGTTTAGTTTTATGCACATGCTAATATTAACATAGTGAATATTTTTCAAGGTGTCCTGGAATTTTGTCAACTTTTTCTCTTTAAAAAAGAGTTTTGACAAAATTCTAGGACACCCTTGAAAGATATTCAAGATCAATTGATATCAGCATGTGCAGAAAAATAAACACTCTGTTTGCAACTGGAGAAATATTTTATATATTTTGGCCAAAAAAAATTGCAATTCTCTAAAAACTGTTAAAATACTTGCACTCCCTTTTGCCGCACCTTAAATCACCACGCTTAGTAATCTGGAGTCTATTTCTTTGCTTGGATAGAGGTAGGCTGACCACACTAAAACAATGTTACACCAAATACGTTGTTGAAAATGCAATCGGGGTTGAATTGATAAGCCATATCTTCATGCAGCATATTCAAATGGACACAAAAAACTTGCAGATCGTCATCTTGTATCCCGACTTTCTTTTCTAGCTCAGGTAAGCTCAGAAATTGGTATAGCTCGCGACGGCCTATATTGCGCTTCAGTATAGTTAATTTTGCAGATGTAAACATCCATTCCAGGGTTAATTATTTATTGTATTGTGTTTGCTTGGAAAAGGATGCATCACCATTTCTAGTTTTTTTTATTATGCGGTTATAAAGCAGGACAAGTGCTGCAGAAACAAGTACATTTTCATAAATTTTTCGTGTTTTGGCTTGGCTAGTAAACCAAATATTGCCAAATTTGTCGCAGTACAATCAATCATACAGCAATGTGTAGCTGCAAACATTGCCTAGTACCTGGATAAAAACATTGCACAGCCACAAGCTGCACTTGTTTTGATGGTAGTATTGCAGAGCAATACTTTTAGGAAATATTTTCGGCAATATGCACTTTTAATTGCCTGTCTAAAAGCACCTTAAATAATTCTTTTTAACTTGTAATTTCTTCTGTAGTCAATTTTTCGATAGGAGAGGAAAGACCACTCACTTTCTGCCCAGCCAGACATTTAAGATTCACCTGAATGCTGTGCTATCTTCCTCTTGTCCATTACTTCCCAATGTGTGTCTTTGGAAATTATATATATAATATTTCCCTATGTGTGTCTTTTCACATCCTCCATAAGCTCTTAGATGACCTAGAAGTTGAAACTTTGCACATTTATAGTGTGTGTGTGTGTGTGTGTGTGTGTGTGTGTGTGTGTGTGTGTGTGTGTATATATATATATATATATATATATATATATATATATATTTATTGTGGGACAAAACTGAGCTGAATTTTCAATATCTATTTTTTAAATTTAATAAAAATATAATGAATTTGGTTCACTCTTATTTAATAACTGACGGAATTTTTTTTTTTACATACAAAGCCAAACCTTCCATGTATTTATATTATTATTAACCACGCGTCTTACTACCCGTTCGGGTTATACTCACATATGCTTATAAGCTGAAGGTTAGGTTTTGTTAGGTTGGTTAATATTGTAATCAACCTGTTGTAGACAGGTATAAAAACTGATAATAAATGAAAAGCCATTGGGAATATGATTTTCACATCTCCAGTTTGTCAATTTCAACATTCACTGAAATTGTTGTGCGTGAGAATTCCTGAACATAGGAAAGGAAGAATGCCACAAACACAACTGTGAGCATCCACTCTGCAGCTGTGCTTAGAAGATGAGCCTCCCAGCCTCCATCGTGTTTTAGCCACTTCATTGTGTTCACTCCTGTAACACACAGGATTGGTTGGATTGCCTCCTCAATAACCCTAAGTTATATATAATTCTAGGTAAGGATGAGTTTGGGACACACCTTTATGTACATCACACTGATCTGAGTAAAAAATATAACTAAAAAGTAAATTATGAAAAAAACAACTTCCTGGATATGAGCTCAATAAACTTTCTTTCTTTAACTCTAATAATATATGTATTATATTTATGACTTATTTTTGGATCATGTACTTTAAAAATATTTAATAAGTACTTTTTTACACTTTTAAAACAGTGTATTTTCATTATTCCAGACTCGTCCATTAAATTTGAGTTTCAGATAATAGTATCTATTGGCCTGGTCTTGTTAAGCTTGGACTATTAAGACTAATGTATTTTTAATGCTCTGCATGTTACTACTCATCCAGGTTATCGGCATGATTACACTAATGGCTTTGAGGTGTGGGTGGAAGGATTTAGAGGAAATGCACTCACATTTGTATCTGAAGGGGAATGGAGACACTATTTAGGGAAACAAAACCTTAATACATTCGACTAGGATTCAAACCCCGATCTTTGTCAGCCAAACCAGTTAAGACAAGACTTATACTAACTTTGCCCACTCATAGTGAGGATCACATTAATGTAGATAAGTTTAGTTTTAATACATCAGTAATATTTTACCATGACCACAAGTTTATTTGTGGAATTGAGTGCATGAAAAGGTTCTGGATGATGTGGTTCCGCCTAATAACTCGAGTATAGCAGAGACGTACCCATACACCCCACCCCTACTCTTTATTATGGTAATGAGCATGTTCTTTAATAGTGTGTCAAGGAAACTGAGGGAGGGTAAAATTGAGGAAATGATGTTTGATGACGACTTGAGAGGGAGCGGAGGTGAAGGAAGAGGTAGTATTAGTATGGAATAAAGAAGTGAAAAAGAGGAGGGTCAGATTTTGCATGGTGAAGAGAGAAACGCTGGTAATGACAAGCAAGAGGATAAGTCCTAGAAAAGCTATACAGGTGTAAGAGGAGTAAGGAAAGTAAAATATCTTGGAACATTAAAGTGAAGAACGAAGTTATCTAAAGTGTACTTTGTACCCATAGCTATGTATGCAACTAAAACATGGGACAGTGGATGTGAGAGAGACCAGGAAGGAGGAGACCATAGGAATGAAACTTTTGAGGAGCATACTAGCTGTCAGCAGGAGAAATAGGATTAGGAATTAAGATGTTCTGGCAAGAGTTGTGAGGGGGAGCTACTACTACATAAGATAAAGGAAGACAAGGTGAGATGACAATATGGGCATTTAATCAGGATGGAAAAGGATAGGATTAAGTATGTAGGGTAAAGATTGAAAATAATATCAAAAAAGAAAGGGGGTGGTGTGGAGGTAACAGTAAGTGTGCAAGTAAAAGAAGAATATGGAGGCATTTTACAAAACACCCTGCCATAGGCTGGAAACATTTCATAATGATAATTATAAACATTATTATTAGCACCGCGTCTTACTACCCATTCGGGTTATACGCACTGGCGCAAAACGGCTGAATTAAATTAAGCATTGAAAGGAGGATAGGAGATCAAGGCCTACACAGGCACCAGAAAACTGTAGACCTCAAAATTCACAGTTAAAACACACTAAAATACATAATTATGTGATTTTCAGGCTACATCGACTGATGAACCTCAAAAATTACATACTTATGTATTTTACTTGGTTTTAATTGGGAACTTTGAGGCCTACAGTTTTCTGTTACCTGTTTAGGCGTTGGCCTTCTATACTCCTTATAATGATGATTATGATACTCATCACTTCCAAGAATCTCACTTTTCCTGATGATTTATTTCCAAATTTTTGATTGCCTATGTTTGTCCACAATGACTTTCGGACACATGTTCTGTTTTTCCGTCAATAATGGTTAATTTATATTTTAGTCCAATCTCTAATAACCATATTAGCTGCGTGGTTATTTTATTACCGTGGAAGTGAGCCGATGCGATATTCCCTGCCACGATTGTAGTCACAGCACATAGGAAACATAGCACAGACATGCAGATTTGGAACTTCAGCGTTTTCTTACTCACAAGTGATGGTTTCATCTTATGAGAGAACCATGTCTGAAATAAAGGTTTTATAGGAATAGTGATACATGCCATGTATATAACAACATAAAACCTACTTCAGTGGCCAAACGGTTTAAGGCGTCACTCCTGTGCTAGACTGGCCTGCTGATGACAGGGAATCGGAATTTTAATCGCGGTTGGGTCTACTTAATGTGGTTTTTCCTAAATGGTTTCCCACTCTCCCTCCAAGAAAATGTGGCTATATTTCCTTTAAAATGGTCCCTTTCTCATCCTTATCCCATTAAAAGTAATTATCATATGTGTTTATAACTTAAACAGGTAGTAAGGTGCCGTGATAAAAAAAAAAGGAATAGAAGATAGTGTGAACATTAATTAACCTTAAAGCGAGAGAGGCACACTCTGTAAAGCACCTTGTAGTTTTAATTAATCTAAATTAAATCAATGCTAAGAACTAATATTGGGGCAAAGCTTTCCTCACTATCTTAATATTAACTTTTTTAAATACTAACTTTTGAAAATACAGTATTAATAGAGTGTGATATGTAAGAATACTCGTATTTATTTTATTTAATAAAGAGACACATGCAATTAATATTTCTTTTGCACCGCGTCTATCCATTTTGGTTATACTCCTATGTACTAATTACACTAATGGTTTACGGATTAGAAGGGTTAAGTTTAGATGAATTACACCCACATTTGTGTGGAAGGAGAGTGGAAAACCATTTAGGGAAAACCACCCTCAGTGCAATCGACCGAGATCAAACCCTGATCTCTCCGTCTTCGGCAGTCTAGTCTAACACAAGAGTAGCGTTTTAGACCACGCGGCCACTGAACCGGGTTATTTATTTATTCTCCTAGCATTTTGTAAATATTCATATTACTTTAGTACTTATTTTGTTGTAGGGCGTGATGTATGTATGAAAGCTAAGCCTATAATTTTTTTTCAGTACTTTAATCCCACACCCAGTTTGTAAAATTAATTTTATCTATTTACAAATAACTATTCATAAAACTAAAACATCACAATAAAGCATCTGATTTTCTGTACCTTTCTGAGGGACGTAAAAACCAACCTGCAAGCAAAAGTAGATAGCTCCCCCGATAAAGCAGGTGTCTGCGCCGAGGACATGCACCGAGGAAACATTAGACTCCTGGAAGTTTGCCACAAGACTGAGTCCCAAGCAGCAGATGCCACCTAGCCAGGCTGCCATGGTATTAACCCAAGGTATAATGCCAGATTCTGCGTTCTTAACTAGTCGATATCTGATGTACACGCAACATGACACTGCCTCACAAACAACCATCAGATATACTTAATTGTTAATTGCAGCCATAAGAAGTTAACTACTTTAAAAGCTTCAGAAATAATTTCAATTCACTTTAATTTGTTTTAATCAAATCCTCAATTCTATACATATTTAAATTATATGGAAACATATGTTTTGTAAATTAAGAAGAGGTGAAAAATATTGATACAAATAAGAAATATATGTTATATAAATAAGAAATAAATTTGCAAAATAACCCTCTTCTGTGGCCGTATGGTCTATTGCATCACTCTCACAAAAAATTAGATTGCCAATGACGGGGAGATGGAGGTTCGATCCAAGTCAGGTGTACTGAGAGTGTTTTTCCTCAAATGTTTTTCCACTATCCTTCCATGCAAAGAGTGGTACACTTCCTCTAAAATTCAACCTTCCTAATCCCTAACCCAGTAGATTAATTAATACATACATACATAAACAGGTAGCAAGATGCAGTGCTAAGCTTCTTTTTACATAATACATTCTTAACACATTAATTTTTAAAAAGTAAAATATTACCAAAGTTGGTTGTACTCGTTCTTAGAAGGGGTGTGAAATTCACTTTTACAAGTGAAAAAAAACCCTTTAAAATGCACATTCATTTTAGATACAAAGTTTTAAATTATAATTTTAGATCCATATTTAAAATGAAGTAGAATATAGAATTTTTTTTTTATTGAAATGAAAACCAAACTTGCTCATTTTACATATGCCAAAAGCATTCAAATTCATAAACTCAAAGGTAATAAAGAGAGTGCAACTTTTAAAATTCCAAACATATTTGATTTTTCAAACCTTTGTAAATGAACTAAAAACAACTTACTGAAAACAGTAATAATGTTGAGGAGCTGAGAAAAGAGACAACTTGCGGGGGGCAGAGTCCCAGTGTCACTGATGTAAGGGAAAGCAGGTTCAACTTGATCAAGCAACACCGACCAAGTGTATCTAGTAAAAATTGTCAAACAACAATTATTTCTGGAGATTAATGACTGGCAAGATAATATAAATAGAGTGGTCCTGCTGAAGACAAAAATGCTAGGTAAGTACACCTTTTATTACTAGGACGCACCCCTAAATAAATTAATATATGAGTACATCAAACGAGTGCTAGCAAGTTGAGCAATTGGAATTGTTTTCTTGGGGAATCACAGTAGTTAATAAACCAAATGTCAAGATTAAAAAAGATAACGCATGACACAACCCCACCCTTGAAAGTTTCTGTCAATACTAACATCTAGAATACACCTATTAAATTGCAATGCAAATGTCAATTTTGATCAGGATTTTAATTAAAGAAACCACCCAGATGGTATAAATCAAATTCTGGTTGCCAAGATCAGAGCTGATAATGTAAGCTGAGCTAACTGGTGCTGAACCAATTCTGCCAGAACTATGAAAGTATTATTAACAGTAGTCGTTTTGCTGCTAATCATGAGGATAAAAGTTATTGTAATTATAGCTCAATTTTAAAAGGAATAGTCTTTTAAAAAATACATACATATTTTTTACATTCAACATTAAAAACATTTTACTAAATTATTAGCTTGGGCAGTAGGAAGGGAGGTTTATGGGATTCAAACACAACACTTCCCCCCTCCCCCCTAAAAAATCATAAGTTTTTAAAGCTTAAAGCTGGCCTTGTATCAAACTTCAAATGACTTATAGAGGCATTCACTTTTCAAAAATTTGCCACTATAAATAGCTTCTAAAGGCATTTCATTTTCAAAAGATTTCCAGGTGAATAATTCAAGCAAGGGCTGCTTTCAAAAGCTTCTAAAGGTATCTAATTGGAAAAATTGCAGACAAGGATCATTCCAAATAGCTTCTAAAGGCGTCCAATTTTAAAAATTTTCTGGTAGAAGACCTGTTCAAATAGCTTTTAGAGGTATTTAATATTTTTTTTAAAGTGCAGAAAACATTAAATATATTAAAGGGCATTACAAATTTCAAAAAAACTATGGGTGAAGACCACTTCAAAAAATAGCCTTTAGAAGCATTAAAATTTTTAAAAATTTGATAAAGGAAGACTATTCTAAATAGCCTCAAGGGGTCTCCAAATTTCAAAAAATTTCAGGAGTAAGACTATTTTAAATATCTGTTAAAAGAGTTTAATTTTCAAAAAAATTTTGAACGAAGACCCATTTGCGTGGAGAGAGAGTAGGAAACCATTTAGAGAAAACCACCCTCAGTACACCTGACCCTAATCGGACCTCGTTCTCCCCGTCATCGGCAGACTAGTCTATTGCGAGAGTAGCGCCTTAGACCCTGCAACTACCAAAGTGGGTTCTTAGGCTTTATAAGTCTTAACATCATGTCATAAACTTAAGATTTTGAGCCCCCTCCCCAAATTAAATTCTCCCTATGCCCATGATTATTAATGTTATTTTATCATTATCATCACCAACTGTTTCCAGTCTGTGGCCAGACAGTAATATTTATTATATTTGTTATTTTAATTTTATACGTATTGATTATATCTCTTAACGATGACAGCTGCATATCACAATATAAGAGGTATGAATACATGAAAGCAAAGATAGTAACTTTCCTAGCAGTCAAAAAATTATAAAATTGAGCTATAGTAGCTACAACTCTTTTTTTATTTTTCTAATGCCTTCACTTTTCCCAAATTAACACCTTTTGTATAAACTACTTACGTAGAGATAAATGTTAGTGGTGTGAGAATAAAAACTGCTAGAGGCAGATAGTGCAAGTGGCTTGTCACCATCTCTTGACACTGCGGGGCAACACCAATACCAGCGATGTGACACAACCAATAGGACTACAGTGTGAAAACTTATGTCTTACATGTTCATTATTTTATCTCATTTTGTGGAGTGCAAGGAAAACAATGAATCTATTATGAAACATAAATGTTTAATAAATTCAAATTGTATTCTCTCTAGCAAATGCTACAATCTAATCTTGACCAAAACTGTAAATCAATATCTAATCAATGAGTGTTCAACATTATTGCAATATTGAGCAGCCCATGGTATCATGAACATTGAAAAAACACTTATATAAACAGTAAAGGGGCGTTTACACGGTATGATTTTTCGTGCTAGATGTCTAGCATGCTTCTAACCTGCGCGCATGCTAGTTATCACGCAGGCTGACTCGCATACCAGAAGTGTTTACACGGGATGATAAAATAGCAAGGGACTTTGTTTAGTTAGTGTGGTTGGTCATTAGTGATTAGTGCTTCTGATTAAACAGGACAAAATGGATATGTTTTGAATGGCAAGCCGGCGCAAAAACCCGTCGACTGTAGTAAACCACATCACACTTGGTTTGTAAACTGAATCTCCACTGCACCCTGACGCTGTACTTGAACGGATTTTCCCCACTTCATGCCAGTACTGTGAGCGAATATTTTTTATTTTCAATTTGCACTCTTTAACCCCAAAATCATGTAATCCCATTTCAGAAACTATTCTATTAACTGCTTCATTTCGCAGCGTCTTATTTCTGTAGTCAACGCTGGTACTATCCCACAAAACAGACTCACTACCATACAAATTGACAAAATTCATGACAGTATCATCACTCCAACGGCGCGCCATGTTAAAAACCGTCGTACGTACACCAACTAGCACGACTGACTCGCACGAAAATCAAACACTGTTTGATCGCCGCCTTCGAGCATGCTAGGACCTGTCTAGCATGCTAACTACCGCTGCACGTGCTACTCCTTTGCGACTTAGCATGCTTGCCAGACATCTAGCACGAAAAATCATACCGTGTAAACGCCCCTTAATGGAAGTGCAGAAGCATAAATAGCTTAAGTGGAAATTTCAAGACGGGATATTCCCAATAAGATACAAATAATATGTAAAAAACCATAAAGAAGTAGTATATCAAGAGCTTTGATATAATAAATATGAAAGCATTAATTTCTCTGCAATCATTGAACTTGAGCTACATGTTTTTTTTTTACAAACAAGTAATCTGAATGTGATCTATTAGAACCCTATTATTATTATTATTATTACTATTTAAAATTAAATATATTGTAGACATTTGATGGTCTGTCACTAAGTAGGTAGGTCTACTGTCTTCCTGTATTTTAGCAAAATGTAGATATTTTTTTTGTCTGAAAATTTTAAATTTTCACTGTCTATTAAGTGTGTCATTTACAAAATGAGCCTATATAACTTTCTAAAGCAAATATGGCTCACAGAAATGTTCGAGATTTGGCTCACTGGGAAAATTGTATGCACCTATAGACAGAGTTCGGCTCAGAGCTCAGTTCGACGGATGCCTCTATAACTGTTTGAGTTATAGCGTCCTTCAGGTACACTGAGGGAGATTTTCCTTAAATTGACTCTCCACTCTCCCTTCACACAATTTCTGGTACACTCCCTTTAAATTCAACCTTCTTCATCTTTAGCATGTTAGCGCAGTTAGCAATAGTATGACTCGTCTCACTGGCCGCATGATCTAAAGCGTCACTCTCGCAATAGGATAAACTGCTGATGGCGGGGAGATCGGGGTTCAACCCCAGTAGAATACACCGAGGGTGGCTTTTCCACATGGTTTTCCAATCTCTTTATCTCTCTTCATACAAATACTGGTACACTTCTTCTAAATCCAACCTTCCTCATGTGTGTAATCTGAACAGGTAGTGAGACGCGGTGAATAAATAAAATTATGGTTGGGAGAGTAATTATTGTATCTGTTGTGAGTTAAATTATTTTGTGTGTCGCTTGCTTATATAATTCACCTCAGGAAGTGCATGTTAAGTATTTATGGTAATAATATTATTGCACATTTGAGCTACACCATTCGTAGATTGGTTTGAGGAAATATTATCCAGTACTAATTTACTGTTTATTACCCAGGAGCACCCGAATGTTCTAATCGTACATCCTTTAGATTGAGGCTCTTTCCATGTCCCAATGAGATGAGGTGATGGTGATAGTGAGTATGAGGCTGATAGTGACCGCGTCTTTCTGCCCGTTCGGGTTATATGCCTATGTACTAATTACATTAATGAGTTAGGGATTAGTAAGTTTGAATTAAGAGGAAGTGTACCCGCATTTACATGAAAGGATAGTGGAAAACCATTCTTATTACACCCGGCCGTGATCTAACCCAGTCTCCCGTAATCGAGTCAAGTCTATTGACGCCTTAGACCATGCGGCCACTGAGGCAAGTATTAAGTAATACATTCCGTGAGTATGAGAGTGATAGTTAAATATGAGGATGTGTAACCAGTGGAAACTCTTAAACCTAACTAACCAAATTCTGATGACCATTGGGGTATTTCCCCTTTCGGGAAAAATACCCAAGGTAGAATCAGAAAAAATTTACATGTGTTTCTACAAAAACAAAATGCACACATTGTTAACTATTGTTTGATCAATCATAGTCAAGTTGGTTTTAATTCAAAATGTCGTTTTTAAAATAATAGTTATGATAATCTTACTATTATTTTGATTTATTCAATGGTTAATTGGTATTTTAGTCATATAAACAAAAAACACATACAATTATTTTGGAGCAATTATGTAGGGCCTATTTGACTATTTAATTTTAAATATACTTTATTTTACAAAATTTTAATTCATTATGTTGTGTGTATTACTATACATGATTTGAAAATTCTCCAGCTTGTTTTTCGTTTTTTACAATAAGTATTGTATTTATAAGTAAATTTTAACCTTTCAACACAAATCACACATCAATTCAAATATTTGAGACCAAAAGATTTAGTTAAAAAGTGTTCTTGAATTAAAGTAAATACATTTGTATTTGATATTTTAGTACAATATGCTCTCTTTTGGTGACGTAACTTGGACCATGTCTTCTTTCACCTGTGTAAAAAGACTACCTCAGTGAGCGAGAAATTGATGCAAATAATCAAAAATCAAAAGATTTATCTTGGATTTATAAATAAAATACGTCCACGTTAAGCTCGCTGCACATTGTAAGCAGGTCAGGCGCAGCAGTTGGGCAGGCGAGGAAGAGGAAAATCTGTATACATGTGTTTTATGGTTTACCGCACATTGGACAGAGTGCAGGTGCAGTGTAGGGATAACTCTTTCACGTCTCTATTTGATTGTAGTAGACACACAGTTTTCCTGTGTCCTCTGCGCATATGTCACGTAGTTTTAGTGTATTGTGATGGAGCATCTTATTCAATTATTATACAAGAACATACGGTATTATATTTAACAAGCAATACAAACTACATGAGGACGAAGCTGAAAATTGAACTATGGGAAAAGATTGCTATTGAACTGAAATACTCGAACGGTAAGTGTAATATTCTAGATTTTTGTAGTTAGTGAAATTAATTTACAGTAGCTTGTATAACCCATTAGAAGAATCAGATGTCGACACTGTGCATTAAGTAAATTAAATTTTTCGTCTTTTTCCTTTTTTTGTTAAGAAAGTATATTAAAATTAAATTATTTAATTAAGAGTCTGACTCAGAATACAAATCTTTCATAGTTTCCTCTCATTCATTCGCCATACCACGTATTGTACTTGTTAGAAATAGAACTATTGGAAAACATTGTTTTTCGTTGCTTAGAAACATTTGAAAACAAGATTAAGATTTTTACTGTTAAAGTGGGTGATTGTATTACATTTGATGATTTGAGATTTAATGTTATCTGTTTTGTTATTTACCTGTATTCAAATAAACTATATTCATTTCTCCGTATCAATTTGTACATAACAGTACCACTGGGCAGAGATAGAATGGATCGAGTACATCAAGGCCATCTATGGAAGGGCGAGGGCCTTGACGCAGGCGATGAGATCTGCCTGCAACCGCTCGAGCCCGAGGGCGAGGAGGTTGGAGAAGAGAGCCACCTGGTGAACTCCAGAGCTCACAATCACAATCGAAATGTTATGCTCTGATGCTCCCTGAAAGGGAGCACGAGAGCAAGTTCCAACACGTACCGACCAATTGGTCACACCATGTGGTTCGCAAATAAAGACGGGTTGTCGCGTTTTGTGAAGTTCTGAACCAGAGAAACGTATTATTAATAATAGTGGGGGAAAGAAAATTCGGGGAACCGAATAAAGGTTTTTAGAGTTACGTGCGGAGACACTACTCTATGAGGGGCTGGGTAAGAGCCTCCCAAACCACTGTTGTCACATCTCGTTTATCTGAGTGAGCCTTTGGGACGTCGCTGACGTAGTTCCCAAGCCCCTGGATAAGAGGATTGGTGGCACCGGAAAGTCTGGCGTAGAAGGACTGCGCCAGTCCTTGGAAGTGGTCCTTGATGGTAGGCATATCCAGGTCGCGATGCAGAGTCTCATTCCGGACATAACAAGGTATGCCCACAATGATCCTCAGAAACACGCTCTGGAACGCCTGCATCCTCATATACGTGTTCGCCAGGTGTCCCCAGGTGGGACACGCATAGTCGAGGATCGGTCTGAGCAGCTGCTTGTACAGCGTCAGACCGTTCTTTGTGGACAGGGCGCTACGCCTGTTAAGCAGTGGGCCTAGGATTCCCAGCCTTTGCCTTGCCTTATTGAGTCTCTCTTTACAGTGTCGTCTCCAGGTCAGTTTGGTGTCCAGCGTAAGTCCCAGGTACTTAACACTGTTCGCCCATCTGATCTGTTCTCCGAACAGCCGAAGTGGGGTGGCTCTGTAGAACTTTCTTTTCCATATGAAGAGCACTGCCGTGCTCTTCTCCACGTTAATACTTGTTCTTCAGGTAGTCAACCACCCCTCCAACTTCATCAGGTGCGTCTGGAGTCGCCTATCCACCAGCTGCCCTAGCCATGACTTCACTACTAGAGCCGTATCGTCCGCATACAGTGCCAACTTAGTGTCTGAGGATTTTGGGATGTCATTCACATATAGACTGAAGAGCACCGGGCCCACCATGGAAGGATGAAGCTAGGGCCGGGTCCTTACCCAGCTTATGAAAGCAGAGGACGTTGGCGTGCTTCCAGAGCTCGGGGAAGTGACTTAGGAACAGGACGACGTTGAATAACTCCACGAGGAAGTTAATCGCCACCATGGGCAGCTTTCTGAGTACCGCGTTATTGATACCAACGGGTTTGGGGGCCTTGTTTAGTCTCAGAGCGGCTATCGCCCGTTACATTTCTGTCACCTCCGCGGGTTCAGGTTCATCCAAGGGTCTGTACGAGACCGCATCGATGACCTGAGCCACGTGCTCAACGTGCACCGGGTCTGACGTGTTGTTAGTCGGTACAAATTGCGCCTCTAAGTGCTCAGCGAGATCATCGGCCTTCTCCTGGTAGGAGTTGGCCACCCCGTTGTGACCCACAATAGGCAGCCTTGGTGTGGGGACCCGCATCAAGTTCCTCATTATTTGCCACAGGGACCTGTCCTGCACGGACAGGCTCTCAATATTGTCCTCCCAGACACTGTTCCGGTATTCTCGGACCATCTCCCGAACTGCATGGATTTTTCGGCTCCAGTTGGCCTTGTCTGCCGGGTCCCTCGAGTTTTGCCAAGCCTTCCTCAACAGATTTTTCTCCCGGACGTGCCTTAGGATAGAATCGAGCAAAGAAGCCTGTGGCGCCCTCTTGAGACGCTACCTTGGCGTCGAAGCTTCGAGCGACCCTTTGATGGCGGAAGTTATGAGCTCCGCACCACGATCGATTTCTGCTGCTGTTCGAAAGGTAGGTGTGGGTCCCAACCTCTCTCTCAACACATTCGCAAACCTGTCCCAGTCAGTGCGCTTTAGGTCGGGGTTGGGTTTTTCGGGAGGGTCTATGAAGAGCACCTCACGTCCCAGGTTCACAAGAACGGGGTTGTGGTCCGAGTCTAGCTCAGCTAGAGACTTTAGCACTAACCACCTTCTGATCCCTCTGGAGACAACGAAATCTAGGACGTCCAGGAAACCAATGGGATTGAGAGGGAAGTGGGTAGGGGTGGGAGGGCCGGAAGCCACCAGACCGTGTAGATCTACGACGTCGTGGAGCAATCCGCCACGAGCGTACATAATCCTAGAGCCCCATGAAGGGTGCTTAGCGTTGAAGTCACCACCAATTAAAACAGGCGTGGTACCTCGAAGCAGCACCTCCAATGTAAGCCCTCGTAGCCCGGTTGAACCGGTGGTAGGGAGGGAAGTAGATGGAAATGAGATGCACTGGGCCGGTCGAGGTCACCAGTTGGATAGCCGATGCTTCCATGTGTTGGAGGGGAGGAAGTTAGATGGCGTGATGGTCAAGGCCCCTTCGGACAAGGACTACCGTCCCGCCCCTTTCCACATCCCCCATTTGGTCACTCTGATGGCAGATGAACTCTGCTAACAAGAACCTCATTGCGAAGCGCAAGTGCGTTTCTCCCAACAGCATTACATCGACACGATGCTTTGCCAGAAAACTTTCAAGCTCAGCCTTCTTCCCCGCAACTCCGTTGGCGTTCCAGAGTGCGATCGTGAGCTCCTTCAGCACTGGTGGTCCTCTATTCTGGTGTACTGCCATGAGAGACCAGGTAAAGGATGATATACTCCATGACCAGGTGGCCATGGTTACTCCTCAGAGACTCCTGGACCTTCCTCAAGAGACTCGATGAAAAGTCCCATGGGTCCAGTCCCGGAATACCCTTGAGTAGCTCAATGCAAATTTTGAGCTTTGCGGTATCATCCTCGGGTGTGGGAAACGGGTCGGGTGTGCGGGTGGAAGGGGTAACAAGGGTGGGAGTTGGAAGTGGTAGGAAAGGGTTGGAAGGGTGCAGAGGGGTAGGGATAGAGGTGAGAGTTGTGGGAGGGGTGGAGGTTGGGATAGGGAGAGGAACGGTCTTAGGTGTGCAGAATTTCACCGGTTTAGGTAGGGTGGCTTTGGCAGGTGTGTCGGCCTGAGGTGGAGGGGTTGGTCTCTCTGATAGGACACTGGCGAAAGATTGCACCAGTGGCCTTGTTGTTTGAGCTGGAGTTACTGTCGCCCTCCATCCCGCAACGTACCCCGAGGGCTTCTGGCCTTCACTTAGCCCATCTGTCCTTCCTTCTTGAGCTTTGGAGGCACGCACATTCCCGGCCGCCCGCAAGGACCTGTACGTGGGACAGCTCCGCCACGCCGAGGAATGAGGTACAGAGCAGTGCAGGCACTTCGGGGAGATCGTCTCTCCTCCGGGCACCCGCCCCTCTCGTGGTCACCACCACAGAACCAAACCTAGGGTTAGCAATGGCAATCCCTCCACACATGACCAAACCGGAAACAGTTCTTACACTGAACCGGGTCACCTGGAGACTTGTACTTCTCCACCATGATACTGAGCCCACACAGGACTTATATGGAGTACAGTCTTGCAGTATGCTCCCCTGGTGTCAGAGACAACGAATTTCGGCAACCACTGCCTTTCTCCGGTCTTCTGATCCCACTTCCATTGGGAGAGCATCTGGGTGATGGATTTCACGGGGAAGTCCATCTCCACTAGCTCTTCCTGGATGTCGTCAGAGTTGTCCGTGTCAGGAGTCCCTTCACCACGACTCTGACCAGTCGCTCCCGTACCAGCTCGTAGGACCAATGTTGGATCCCAAGCTCGTCAAGAACTTCTGGAAGTCGCGGTAATCTTCCTCCGACCCGCACTGGAGACGCACTCGGTCCCCCGGCTGCCTGACCACCTCCACAGGCTCTCGAACCTTGAACCGGATGGCCCTCGCCACCTAGGAGTAGTCCTCCACATCACACAATATGATGGGAGGGATCTTCCCTTTGCTCTGCCAGCCGGCCCAGCCACTAGTACCAGGATTGGGTGAGGCACGGCTGGCGTTGTTAACCGTAGGTTTCCACCACTTCCCACCTTTACACAACGCTGGCGCACCCTGGCCCGGGCGACCGCTGACCTCGCTCTCATCACCAGAGCTACCACCTAAATGGTTAGGGTTGCCCCCCAGTAGCTTCCTGGTTTTGCCGGCCTTCCCCTATCTGTGGGGTCTTACGGTCTGAAATTCTTCAGACTCATCATCGGACCCCTGGCTCAACTCATTGCGCATCAACGGGAGATCTGGCCCTGAAGACAGTCCCTCCACGTCCACGGACTCGCACGAGCTGGTAACAAGCGTGAAGCGTGTGACCCGGTCTTCTGAGTCCGAAGAAAATTCAGCCGGGCGTTTCTTACCTACCGACACCCCTTGGCGGGAGATGTCAGAGTTGACGCGGGTTTTTGAGACCCTTGCGTTATCGCTTGCGTCGGTGCCACTTAATGGTAAAGGACGGCTAGGCTCCCCCTGGTTAGGGCTTCCATTGGCACCATTAGGTTTCTACCCATTATGCTGGCGGGAGCTTTCACCATCCTTCCCGGTTTGCGAGCTGTCGGCCCTAAAAAGGGCCTTCAGCACTTTGTGGCCAGCGGCACGCTCACTTCCTGTAGTTGGAGAGGCCACGTTGGGCTCGCCCGCATCGGCATTGCTGCCGACGCTTTGAAGGGGGCCGGCACCGCCCAGCAAGCCGAGGCCCGAGGATACATTGCCGGATGCCCCGGTGGATCTGCCAGCGGCACGCGCGCCTCCGGTAGCTGGAGGGGCCCCGCTGGCTTCACCCACTATGCTGTATCTTTCGCCCACCTCCCCGGTCACTCGAGGGTGACTAGGCTTGTTGCCCTTTGAGAGGACAGCTGCCACTAAAGCTTCAGCCTTCTGGTGGACCACTTGCCACCCCGCACGAGCTTCTTCCTGACCGGAGGAGCCTTCAGTCCCCGCAAACGGAAACTTTCGACTCCCCCAACCAGGACGGGCATCGCAAGCCTTCTGTTGGCAGCAGATCCCTCGCCGACAACTTCTTCCTACTCGGGGCCGGTCGCTTCTCGGGCCCGAGATTCTTCCTCGCCTCATCCGGTGGTCTTCTCCCAGCCCCAACGCCAACATACTTCTTCAACTTAACCGCAGGCTCCATCCAGACCGTAGACAAGCAGACGCCAAGAACGCTCAGAAAGTCAGGAACACGTAAGGGAGGCAGGATTACACCTTGCACACCCATCATCCTCCGGAGCTGACTAGGAAGAGGAAGGAGGTCACTCGGGCCAAACGTAGGATAAGGTAGGACGCGAAGGCTGGATGCACGTACGCGAGGGTCAGGCACGTCTACGTGTGGGTGGTGAGAAGAGAGAGGAGGCAAGCTGGAAGGGATTTGTCTACAGCACAGGTAACCAGGACCCATGGGGCTTGGTTTACAAGCTCGCCATAGGTAAGGCACGACAGGCGCAGGTCGTGGCTGTGCTAAGAGTTGATGGTCTTGCTACAGATGTTGTTGCGGATACTGCAAGGGCGGTATTGAAGGTCATTGTTCCAGATGATAACCCTGCCAGGGGCACTGAGAGACATCGAGCCCTGTGAGTGTAGGCGATGGAGGACTACTCTGGAGTTGAAGTTCCTCTCTTCAAACAGAGACTCGACATAGCCCTATTTTGGGTACGGTACAAAACAAACTGCTAGACAATAAACTTTTCGACAAGCTATAACAAAATATTTGGAAGGCCGGGTGAACGACATGACTTGGACCAACTGCTAGACAAGCTCCCATATAAGAGGACAAAGTGATAAACAGCCAAGTGGCTGACACGAGAGGACCAATTGCTCGACAAATATTGAGATGAATCCACTTAAGAGTGGCTAAAGTGACAGACAAGTTATCTCAAAACTAACAAAGTGATAAACATGGTCGTAGAAAGTTTTGTGTTAGGATGGTCTGGACCCTCCTATAAATTGCTGCCCTCCCAACCTCCTGGATTTAATTAGCCCAAAAAGGGTGAGGTCCACTTATACGTGTATAAACTTCCACCATCGTGTTTTTAATTCTAATAATTTACTTACATGTTTCACTCTTCAAAACATATTTTTAACACTAGTTTGGTTATCATTTCGAATAAATAATAGATTTTGATACATACAATATGATATCTGATAATATAGGTTTCTCTGAATGAAACGAGTTATCGGATCTGAGGAAAGGAGACAAACATTTTGTTATAAATTGTAAAATCATACTCTAAGAACTAACAAGATGAAATACCATCTTATATAAAAGAGCAACTGCCAGAAACTAAGTTGGTAGCTTATGTAGGATCTATCCACCCTCTCTTTCAACATACCTTCTTACCAAACGCACTATTTTGTAACTTTCAACAATATAGAATCATTCATAAAAGTTTAAAAGTATAACTAGTTAGTGAAAGATTGTAAAAATGTTCATTGAGTCGTAATTTTTGTTATCGTATATTTGTACCCATTCAGTTAATACGCATATTAACTATTTAAAACCGGTTTCGATGGCTGCATGGTCTTACGCACTACTCTCGCAATTGACTGGTTGCCAAGTACAGGGCGATCAGGATTCGATCCTGGTCAGGTGTAGTGAGGGTGATTTTTCTTAAAAGGTTTTCCACTCTACCACCACGCAACTTCGGGTGCATTACCTATAAATTCAATTTACCTCATCCCTAACACATTACCGTAATTAGTAAATAAGTGTATAGCTCGAACAGGTAGTAAGACGCGGTGCTAATAAAAATCTTAATTACACTAATGGATTACAGAAAGAATGTTATTATGTGTATTCTCATTTGCATGTACGGAGAGTTAAAACCATTAATGAAAAATCACCCTCCGTACAACCGACCGGATTTGAACCTCAATATCCCCATCATTGACAGTCCAGTCTATTGTGAGAGTGACGCCTTAGACCATCAACCACCGAAGCTAAGAACATTTGGTTGCTGTTGCGTTAGCACCAGGTTTATTAATGGGTTGGAATAAGAAACTAAGTTAAGAAGAAATAAGCCCGAATTAGTGTAAAAGGAATATGTAAAAACACAAGGACGGTAACTATCAGACCAATCCACTCAGTCGGAATGCTTACTCATATTCAAGCTACTCTTAAGCCTAATTAGACAGTGTTACAAACGGTATGAGTTCATGGTTACTACAAACTTAAATGCAACTAATAGCGGAAAATAAAATACTCAAAGTTATTTTAATTTTTTAAATCTAAATATGAGCCATTCTGAAGGTTTTTAAAAGAGCAGAAGTTATTTCGATGCGGTTATTGGCCTACATTTGGTGTATTTTACTGGATACTGTGTATGTATTATGTTGAATTGAGTACAGTCCGCCAAATAATAATATTCCTGTCATTTTGCAAGATTGTAAATCTAAAGTGTGTGAACTTGTTTTTAAATCTATCATGTCAAGAAATCTAGCTTAAATATTTTATTAGAATGTAGCTCACGCGTTTGAAAAAGTGCATTTTTTTTAGCATTTTCCGCCCCCCATTACTCTTGTTTGGTTTTTATATAACCCGCTTCAGAGGTAGCGTGGTCTAAGGTATCACACTCGCAATAGACTAGACTGCCGATGACAGGGGGGATCGGTGTTATAATCCTTGTCGGGTGTACTGAGGGTAGTTTTTCATAAATGGCCTTCACTCTCCCTCCATGCAAATGAGGGTAGCCTACACCTGGCATACAATGTTATTTAGGAGCTCAAACAATACCTACATATACATTTTAAGCAAAATCGTTAGATTCGTTCGGAAACTTGGGAAATCAAAACAATTGATCAGCAATAGACTAACCTAGAGGATAGCATCCGAAGGCTCAATGCCAGTTCTGAAGTTGCACAGCCCGTGCACGGGTGAGGCGAGGTGGAGCTTAGACGAATACGTCAAAGACAAGTCATCCAGTACCCGTGATCCAGTATAGAGAAGAAAACTAGGTGAACTGACAAGCGCCTAGTCCCCTTTAATGTGTCATATTTCTCCACGAGACAACACTCACGAACACACAGAAAGCATATGTACTTCTTATCTTGGGGAGGACAGTAGTGTAAAGAAAGAAAAAAATAGAAAACGGCATCGCACTCTTAGCTTGCTCTATGGGTCTCAAGCGCTAGACTGTGGGGATGGGGAAAACTGCTCCTTTAATGGAGCAGGAGCAATATGTTACTGCTCTACCACTGGACCTGCTCCTTTTTGTCACAGTGACAGTATTCGTACCTACTCCCAGCCTAGTTTTTTTTAGCACCGCGTCTGCTGCCCGTTCGGGTTTTACGCATTTATGCCAACTAAGCCAATGTGTTAGGGATGAAGATAGTTGATTATAGAGGAAGTGCACCCACATTTGTTTGTAATGAGAGTTGAAAACTTTTAAGAAGAATCACCCTCAGTGCACCCAACTATAATCGAACCTCAATATCACTGTCATCGGCAGTCCACTCTAGTGCGAGCGTGAAGCCAGAGACCAGAGGCTGGCAACCTTTTTGATATTGTGGGTTTTATGGGTTTAAAAAAATGTTTGGCTAGTTTGAAAAAAACTAGAGCAAAAAAAGTTCAATTTTACATTTCCCAATTAGTAATTAGCTATTAAGTCAATTTGTTGAACAAATTGTTGTGTGCTAAACATTTTGTGGGCTAGATAAAATCAGTCAGTCAGTAGATTGCTGACCCTTGCCTTAAATTATTTGATCACCAAATGGGTCCCTTCAATGGCACTCATCAACGTAACAATTTATTGTGATAATATATTACATAATGTTTTGTACCATATATGGTGCTGCATCACTTGGAAATAAAAGTACATTGTCGTGTTTTATGCCCTCAGCCCACAGAAGAAACATAGCACTGTCAAACATTTTGGATATTGTCGAGTAATGGGCCTTTTCTAATATTTTGGTGGTCAATGAAAATATTTCAACTGGTCTATCCAATTCTAATGTTCCAATCACAACATTGGCTACATTGCACCCCACAGCATCAGTGGTCTCATTGAAACCATAGCTTCTTCCAGCGAGTAATGCACCTTATTTTATTTAAAGTTTCTTTGTAACACTGTGGTAAATAATTCTTACGTAGAGTCGACTCATCTATTATTTCTTGGTTTGTGTATTTTTCCAAAAATGTACGTAATTTTGAATTAGAGAGTTTATATAGTGGAAGGTTTGCTGACACTAACACGTCAAACAATTCCTTACTAAAGTGCGAGAACTTGGTGGATGTTGAAGCAACTGAAGGAAGCAAGCGTTGAACTGCTGCTTTCTTTGATGCAGGCTCAAGAGCACGCACATGCTTCTCGCGACCAATATGCTGTGTCACAGTAAACCATCTTTTAGCACAACTTATAATATAGTATGCTTCCATAAGTAGAAAACACACTATCACCCAACTCGGCTACTATTTGTCTTAAATGAACTCACACACTAGACATTTTCAGTGGTGCTGAAACGTTACAGTGTACTGCACACCACAGAACTACACCAAATGCATGTTGTGAACTGTTCATCGAAAAACCACGCCTTTCCCTTCCCCTTCCACCCTAACAGTTGTATGACCAGAGAAGTGCTTGTTGCTCAAGGTAATAACTTGCTTCCAGCAAAAGCAAGTGTAGGCCTGTCTTTGTATAGCCAAATAACCTTCAGCCAGTTATTAGCAAAATAATATGATGTTGAAATGTTTTATTTTAGTATTTTGAAATAAGTGTTTTTTATAAACTACTACTTAAGGGTTGGAGACGTAATTCCATAAAATAATATGGCAACATGACCAAATGTCCTAAAACGAAAAAAATATCCAAAAAATGACCAAACAATTCTCCAAAATCAAAGAAAATGTCCTTAAAATTAAAAAACAGCAAAAAATGCAAAACAAAAAGATATATTTGTAACCAGTATGCCTTGAACAGAGTTGATATAAATTGGAGCATTGCACCAGACCACTCAGTAAAAATATGATATGTGTCAACATCCTAGCCCTAATGATGACTTTCTAAACCAACTGATTACTTCAGCACATGGCTTATAAACTATCTAAAATCCATAACAGTCACACCACCCAGTCCTCGGCCGTTAATTTATTCATTATGAAAGGATGTGCCTACACTTCACCAATGATACATTTATCGGCCATGCTGGTAATCGAACCCAAGACCCTTAGCTCAGCAGGCAGACACACTACCAGCTGAACTATGGCGTCGGACCTAATTGGATCCAAGTTTTCCTTTGCCTCTGATTGAACTGGAATAGAATGTTGAAATATGATTGAACAAATAGGAAAAATAGGTATTCTACTTGAATTAAATATTACTGTCATGTAGTAGCATACTGGACTAAACATAATAACAAAGGCTTTTATTAATCAAATAATATGCCTAAATAGGCTCCCCCTAGACCATATAAAGTGCAATCTAGAGGCTATCTATAATGATATGGGTGAAACCGACAGCTAGCAGAATTTTTACAGTAAATATTTGTTGAACGTCGCAATGATAAGATGATAAATATTCTTCCCAATTTAGGCTCTTTGTTTTTTATGGTGCAATATTTATATATTTTATTCACTTTAATACAAGTGCACAATAATAAGTAAATTAAATTACACCAAAATTGTATAATTTTAAAAACTTTAAAAATCGCACCTAAGTTAATCAAACCTCCCCAACAACTAACCCAAACTAATTTCAGAATGTAAATATTTATTATGATGTGCAACTTTCCTGTTAACCTATATTGGCGAGAGGACAGTGAGTATTGCAGATATAAGTCGTGATACTAATATATTTTACATTCATTGTTATTACTACACACTCAAGCAAATGTCTAACCGAACAATACCAATATAATCTAGTTTGATAATTTAGAATAATTATTATTAGGCCTTTAGGGTCTATAGTTAAAACAAAACTCACTATGATGACATATTTAAAATAGTGATTAACTTTGTGTTGGCTCACCTTGTTTGCATTAGGCATAGTTAACTCATTGTGGTGACGTCATCGTCTCGAATGTAAATGAACTTGTTCATTGGGTTTATTTTAAATTTACTAACACATGAAAGGTTCAGTTGAGTTCACATAGGTAGGAACCATAAAAATTATATAAATAATTATTGAAGGTTTGAAAGTTATATTTTTATCTAAATAATTATTTTCAATAGTAGTTTATTTAGCATAGATTTAAGACATGGTTTTCTTTTAAAACTGGGTCTGGTGGTGCCAATCAGTCCAGTTGTAATGGAAATGTGTGTGCTATAATACCTTTGGATTATAGGCCTATATGCACCATTCACAGCCATTATTATTTTTTTTATATATAATACACCTTATATCCCCTACTACCAGTAGTTAATTTATTTATTTAATCACCAATCATTAAAAATTTAATTCATTAGTAGGTGCACTTGAAAGCTTAAATTAAGTTAATAAAATATCATTATAATAAATTGTATAGGCTCTAACAAGTTGGTGACATGGTGGTCTAGGGGTAAGGTGTCAGACTTCTATGCTGGCGGCCGGGGTTCAATCCTTGGTCCCGGCAAAGATTTATCTGATTACCAAACCCTTCCTTCACCTCTGACAAGACATCTTGTGAATGTGGGGAATGCCAGGCCTCCNTAGGTCCTTCATTTCATCTCACAATCATCCTACCATTACACATTAGCGTAAGTGCGTATAACCCGAACGGGTAGTAAGACGCAGTGATAATAATAATAATCTAACAAGTTGAACTTCTCCAGTCTCCTCCTCTCCATCATCTTCTTTAGATATGGCTCGTGGCTGCCAGTGGGTTCCAGTAGAGCTTCTTGGGGTTAATTAAATAAAAGTGGGGGTGGGGAACTTGGTAGATTAAAGAAATTGAAATTTATGAAGTTGATTCTGTAGTTTTATTTGAGAGAAAAATTAATAGACACTTTAATACATTCTAAACCACTAGTTACATAATGAAAAAAAACAAAAACTAATTAATACATGAAGATTGATAAATTGTTAATGATGTGGTCATTTAGTCTCTGGTTTTCTCCGACCCATCTCTAAACCCTTTTTGGCCAAACTAAAAGAACGCGACCATTCGTGCCTCTTAGGGCCGGTCTTATGATTAGCTTACCGGATAAATATTGCTATCGGGAGGTTATAGTTAGTGACCAGATGAAGGTTATCAGCCACTTTAATATTTTACGCGTATTATGAACTGAGTTTATCTGCCTGATAGCTATATGTAGGATATATACTCCATTCACGGTAGGAACTACTCACCGAAAGTTTTTTTTCTTACCAATATCCCACTGTATAGTGATTTATGGTAAGGAAAAAAGCCTTTCAGAAAACAATTTCTACGCTGAACAGACTTTATATACGATTCAGATAGCTAAAAATATTTGTAAGAACAATAGTAAAGATATACAAGATTTGGTTCGGGATAATCAGAAGTGGAGAGCTGCAGCAAACCAAATAGAAGATTGATGACAATATTGATTATTTTGATTAGACTATTATTATAATTTAATATTTGCAAGAAAATAATAAATTCACCTGATGTATCTCTTAATCGATTAGAGTAGTCAATTAGTTACGACAGAATAATCGATTATATTCGTCAGCTGATTTGACATGGGTGTTTAAGCAAAAACTAAATTTTGGTATTTGCGCGCGAAATTGTTTCGTATTCGTTATTATTAAGGTAATATTTATTTTGGGATAAAGGTTATCATAGTGTTCATCATTCTCATTTGCTTGGTTTTAAATATAATTTTGAAACAGATTTTTTAAGAGAGTGAGATAATAGTTTTGCTTCCAAAACATTGCGTTGGATATTTTTTTAAATCTATGTGGAATATACTATATTTTATACCTACATGCTAAATAACAGATCACCCCATCCCCTTAAGGCCCTGGCACAGACCCCGTAAGTTCCGCATCCTTATAGTCCTTAAGTCCTTAATGGTCCTTAGAAATGTAAATCGCGTCTACACAGTCCGTATCCGTAGTCATGTAACCTTGCCAACCAATGAGAATGTTGGAAATACTGTCCAATAAAACATTTTGAAAGGAAATTTTCTAGATCTAGGCAGAAGCAGACAATATCGCAGCAGAATAATATTATAACATAAGTAACTACTCAAAATTCAGGATATTTCTGAAATAGCTCAGTCCATAAAATTCTTTGGTGTGATTGATAGTTCTTAACAGTCCCTATCGACTAGTCCTTAGAAAGTTAAAGTTGAGTCAACTTCTATGGAGTGGTAAGGACTAAGGAATTAAGGATATTAACTCTGTAGATAGTGCAATCTATTAGTATGGAGTCGATCGCTTACAGAGTACTAAGCACCTTACGGATACGGAGTCTGTAGTTAGGCCTTTACGCGGTAGGCATCTGTGCATAGAGCTTAAAAAATAACTTTGTACTTAAGACATCTTCACTAATTTTCTCCACACTTTATTCTTGCCCCATATATTCAACATCCATACACCGAATCATAATTTCTTTTTTATTCTTAAAACTCTTAATGTTGGGGGCTAACCCTTTCTTTTGATCCACACACTCTACCTCCATATATTTTCTTCGTCACTCGATCCACACTCATCCCCTCAACATTCCCAAATCAATGTAAGACGCTTCTTTCACATTGACGTATTGGATTCTCTTTAAAACTCCACTCCACCCATCATGACTGACTGTCCATTAGTTTTTCCACATACATTTTTTTAGATATTTCATTATTACTGCATTTACCTTGCTCTTGTGTTTCTCCTGACAAACCCATGCTTCACATCCATACAACAATGTTGGCGTTAACACACTTTTATATACTGCCATCTTTGCCTCTTTAGATACCACCTAATTCTTTGCATTAGTCCACAAACATCCAACCACTCTTTGAGATCCACTCACCTGTCTGTCAATTTTACCATATATCTTTCCATTTTTGCAGAACATTCTGCCCAAACACACAAAATCATTCACTTGTTCTAACATTTTTCCATTTATACTAAGCTTACAATCATTTTCTGATCCATCCTTATCAAAAATTATCACCTTAGTTTTGGATAGGTACATTTATAGGCCTATCCATTCTGCCTTTCGCCACATTCAAATGATTTAATGAATTCTGCAAGTCACTTTTATTCTCAGCTTAATTAATATGGCATCATCTACATATAATAGCCCTCTCACATTCACATTGCACATTTGTAGACTAACCATGTCCTCACAAGCATCCCTCATACACTATACTATGAATACATTAAACATAAACTGATTACTTGACTTTACGTGCCAACCACTCTAACAACCAAGCTCTTGAGGAAATATCAAGGCTTGATATCCTGGATAGATCAATTGGTAAAGTGGTTGCTTAAAATCAAATGATTTGGGGATGAAACCCAAAAACTTACCTTGTAGGTCATTTAAAAAAAATCATGAAACTTATATTACCACTACACTCACAAAAATGCTGGAAATCCAATGATACTAAATTCTTGTTTATTAAAAAACCTTGTTTAAATGAACAATTCCAAACTAAACTCACTAAGCAATCCACTAACAAATATTGTTGAAATCTTTAAAATTGTACAACCGAAGCTTTATGTAAGCCTATATTATAGTGCCGATTAAAAGAAAAACTTGAGATCTAACATAACCATAACAAATCGGTACAAATCGGCAAATGAATATTTTCAAAATGTCCTCGTTAAAGGGCTTTGACATAGTGAACGATTTAACATCCATTAAACTTACACAATGATCCATTAGAACTAAACTGAAAACAAGGTTAAAATCTAAACAGACACACCCACTGGAACTCAAGTATTAATTTATATTCTATAAGGCTAAATAATGTATGAATATATTATTAAGAAGGCTACTTATCTGACCTTACACCTTCATTATGGTAACTACTCCACTGGGTTTATCCAACCTTGCTAATATTACATTCTCTAATAAAATATAATACCAATTAAAATCCACAAAATAAATAATTTGACTCTCGTAGGCTAAAATGACATATATTGTAAGAGGTCATATATAAAACTATGTGTTTGTCTATTATGTAGGCCTATGCCTCTGGTTTATGGTGAGTTGTCTGAATATTGTAAAAATAAAATAATTTCAAACAAATATGCCTATGTAGGATCATTTGATTCGACGTTTCCTTGTGAGTTTAATGATAGTGTTACATTCTTAATGATTTGCTATCTGAGTTAAAATACAGTGTATTGTTTAATAAGGTGCAATATTCCCAATGAATTTGCTTGTTATTTTTGACTCGAATTGTTCAGCTAGACATATTGTCAAATGGACCCACCAGCCTGGGATGACACACCCGATGACGAATCAGACCAGCAATCTTATTCCGAGTGGAGTGGGAAGGATGGACTTGTATTTATCATTGATGCCACTAAACCAATGTTTCTCAAGAATGATCATGAAGAAGTCCCATTTCTTACATGTTTGAAGGTACAATATTTTTTGTGAATTGTACATGTATTTTTACTGTCCAGGGGTTGTGAATTTCAATTGGTCTTACCATGTATTGAATGTTGATTTCTTTTTAAATATAACTGTACATGACTAGCTCTACATTGTAAAATTATTTTTAGATAGCCTACTTATTTTACTATTTACTCCTATGCTTTTGTGTATTCGTTTAGAAAAAACAAAACTACATCATTTAAGAATTTATATAATCTAGCTTTAACCATCAGGCTCACATGTTAATGATAACATTTTTAAAACAACAGGGCTGGCTGACAGTACACTCAGTGTAACTGGTAGACTCTTACCCAAGCAACAAGGATTCATTCCTCAACTAGTTGCTCAGGGAGGTTTTTTTTACACACATTATTGTTTCCTGACCTATTTAAAGTTTCAAAGGGGAATACTATAGTTTTCTTTATGGACTCATGCTTTAAACATTTAACTCATGCCTATCTATTAATAAAAAATTGATAACCAGTATTGAGACACGAGTGTACCTCATACTAATATCTACAATATGCACCTTTTATACGCGCTATTTATTATTTCTCGAATAATAAAAGCTTTGAGTTGATTTTATATCACCCACATTTTCTAAAAGTGTCAACAGGAGGTTTACCCACTTTGGTGGGCGCATGGTCTAACTCGCTACTCTCCCAGTAGACTAGACTACCGATGGCGGGAGGATTTAAATTCAAAGCTTGGTCGGGTGTACTGAGGATGTTTTTTTCCCAAATGGTTCTCCACTCTCCCTCTATGCAAATGTGGATACACTGCCTCTAAATATAACCTTCCTAATCCATAAAACCATTGGTATAATTAGTATAACTTGAACTGGTAGTAAGGCGTGGTGCTAAAAAAAACCAGATGGTCTGAAATGGCAATGTTATTAATTTATTTTGTTCACGAACCCTCAGATATAATTTTTCTTCAACTTTGTATCCCCAAAGTTGTTGGTGCAGATGGTAGAGTAAGGTATACATATTCTATAATCTAGGGAGGAAAATAAAAGGTGCTTGCAGGTTACATGTTATTACGTCCATGGGTGCTGAATATGTCCAAACGTGCGAATGAGGTTCGGGGGAAATTAAAGAAGTCCTGAAGAAATTTGGGACAGAAAAGTCCAACAATTTTGTTGTTGTTTTTAGTACATTCTGGTTCTGATATGGTAGTTCCATTTGTATGAAAAACAAAGGCTGATGACACTCAACACCCACACTATCAGTATGTGCCATAGTGAGGCAGTGTCAGTGTAAGCAAAAAGCGTTGCAGTGTCTAGGAGCTAAGCTAATATGTCAGAGTTCTAGATAAGAAGTCAGAGGTTGAGATAAGAGGCAAAGGAAAAATCTAACAATTCAACCTGATTGAGTGATTGAACCTCGGACCCCCAGCACAGAAGTCTGACACCTTACCCCTAGACCGCCAGGCCACCCAGTCAACTATTAACACTATAAGTAGACCAATACTGTATTCTATACAATCAGAAGACCGGAATTGTATTTAGTTACCAATATATTTTATGCAATGTCTTTGGGCCCTTGACCTTTTGGGTGACCGTTGAAAAGTGATATAGACTATGTTTCTGTGCAGTGTTGCAAGATCACAATGCTCAACAAGATCATCAGTTCAGAGCATGATCTTGTCGGTGTGGTGTTGTTTGGCACTGGAAAGACCGACAACCATCTGAATGTTCCTCATATTTCAACGCTACAAGATCTTTCTGAGCCAAGCCCTGACAAGATCAAACAACTGGAGAGCATGTTGAACTGCAAGTCAAAACAAACTAAGATAAGATTTAGATGAATTCAAGGGGCATGTTAAAAATGCCTTCTTTCTCTATAAAGAAAAACTATTTTCACTTTATGAGGTAATTAATTGTATTATGTTTGGAAAAAGACACAGGAAAGGTGGATAAAACACATAAAAGGAACAAATATAATATGACTTTTACAATTAAAGAAGAACATAGTTCACACTTTACATTGCTACCACTGGACAACAAGGTAATGGCTGCCTCTCGAAGAAAATCAAGCATAACCTAGGTCGGGAGATTGTGTGTTAGTGATTAACTTTCTTCAAGAGGCAGCCATTACCTCTTTATCCAATGGCAGCAATGTAAAGTATAAACTGTGTTCTTCTTTCTTTTTGTATGTTTCTATCCACCTTTTCTGTGCGTTCTTCCAAATATAATATAATGCCTTCTTTTTAAAATTCTAAACCATATTGTCCCGAAAGTTGGCTGCTCCCATGAATAAAATTGGAAGGAAAACTATTTGCATTGAAACATGTTTGATTAATTTTAATTATATCTTCTCTTTGTCAAGGTCACTTTATTTATATCATAGTCTCCACTCTTGTTTTGATTGTTAAATAACTTCTATTTTAAAATTAATTTCCTAAGTTACTAATTAGGGCTCATTGACTACTTGAATTTCGAATTCAAGTTTGCACTTCTAGTTAAAGCTTGGGTTTGGATTCAACAGATATAAAGGTTCGTAAATGTATAGCTTGTTGTATAACAGGGTGGCTTAAAACCAGTAAAACCAGCAGTTATGCTTGCATTTTGTACATTGGGAAAAGTGCTTGAATATTGCTGTCTGTCTGGAATTTAAAGGCGAGGACCACTCTAAATGTTTTGTAGGTGTATCTAAATTTTGAAAATTGTTTGGGGAGGACCATTTTAAATATGAAGGGATTCCTACTAACAATCCTTTCTCTGCTACTAAAATTTGGTGGTGTGTTCAAAACACCTTTAAAAATCAGACTAGTGTGTTCAAAGTCTTAAACTAGAGGAAAAAAAGCCTTTTGAAAATCAAAGAAATATGTTATGTTTATTTGACAGAAAAACTGGGAATTATGCTGGAATTTTACTCTGAAGTTCGAGTGGCCATCCTGTATAAAGCAATATCTGTAATGTATTGTGTCTCTTGATAGCTGTCGCTTTGTTTGCTATTTTATTACGAAAAATGTAGTCTATTTAGAAAAAACTGTATGCTGATTTTGGTAAAAATAAATAAATGAAAAGGTTAAAATTGGGCTTGCATGAGCCCACTACAGATCACCACTGCCTTTTACCAATTGCCTAAAATGGTTAAAGTCAAGTTCTTCATAATTGTATTTGAGTTACTATTTTTAGATTTTGACGATTCTCGAATCTCGTGAATGCCATGTAATTATAGGATTCGAGCATCTTATCTCTAGAATGAGCTTTTAACATGAAATTAAGCCCCAATATTGTCAATACTTTGCTAGGACAAGAGTATTGTCTTACTCTGGTTGGATGAATTTTGAAAAAAAAAGTGTACAGGGTTTAATACTCAATCAATTTTGTAATGTCTTAAACTGATGTATATCATTTGTTTTCAGCTTCCAACTTGAATGATTTTGAAAACAAGTTTGATCATTCTTTCGGCTATTCCTTGAGTGATGCATTTTGGGTTTGTCAATCCATGTTTGCAAAGAGGTATCTTATTTTCACATGTTTATTACACACAGATATTCATATTTACTCTTAATAAATGGGAATTGTACAGTTTCTTTTATTTATTAGTTTAGAGTAGACAAGATTAAATTACTAATGATCGGACCCGTACCCATGACAGTATTTGCTACTTATAGACTAGGATTGCGAAAAGAGACAAAAACTCTGTCAGGTTGCAATTTAGAAGGCATAATGTCTTTAATGAAAAAAAAAATACAAAATTTGTATATTAACTTATTTTTAAATTGTAAGTTTTACAAATCAAAAATAAATAATATTTTGACTAACAAGTGTTGGGTAAGGTTTTGATGTAAGGTAAAATAAACATCCTAGGTTTAATGCAACGATTATAATTGTGTATTTTTAATCAAATATTTTTGGTATAAATATTCTAAAAGTGGATTTTAAGATTAAATAAAAAACAGTTCTTAAATAAAAATTCACGACATGAATTTTAGCAACTACTTAAACAATAAAAAAATTCAAGATATTCAAGCTAATCTGAATAAATAAGAGTGAGCCACAGTTCTGTCAAAAAAATACAAAAATAATTCTCAACTGAGCTTGTGTGTCTGGTTACCTTTTACTTCCTATGTTTCTCACAAAAAGGGCTGGTAAACTTAAAAATACTAGTTTACCCAAATATTATTATATAAGACAAATGCAAATGAATGCCATTCAAAATAATAACATGAACGTAATTGATATGTCTTGATGCAAACTAAATGTGGTGAAGCTGTATTTCGGGCATGATTTGATATTTAAAAGCCACTTTTATCATAATTTTTTACCAAACATATCTTTCTTCCTTAAATATATTCAGGGATAAATATTACCATCAAGAAGCCTAATGTTATCTTAATTTAATGGCGCTCATTTGTGTTGCCTAGGTACTGTAACTATAAAATAAAAGCAGCTGAAATTTTGGGTACTCTTTTAATTAAAAGAAGATAAGTTTAATTTAGCTGTAGTAAATTAATAATACTGTTAATAAGTATTAAATACAAACACCACATTGAAATACAGTCCTTAATTAAAACCTCATAGTATTAATTTTTCCTGAAAAATCTCGGGGAAATAGTTTTTCCCACCTGAGTTTCGAGAACATCCAATTTCTCAAAGTTCAGAATCCCGAATAGGCCTAGTGTTAACGCCAACAATATTTTATGGATGGGAAGCGTGGGTTTGTCAGGAGAAACACAAGAGCAAGGTGAATGTGATTTGAATGAGATATATAAGTAATGTATGTGGAAAAACTTTAATGGGCAGAGTCATTTATGAATGGGTGCTGAAGAAGTGGCTTGAAAGGAAATCTAATAGATCAGTGTAAAATACGCATCTTATGTTGTTTAGGGCAAGTTGGGAGGATAAGTGTGGATAGAGTGATGAAGCAAATATATGGAAGTAGTGTGTGAATCAAAAAACCATGTAAGAGATTAACGGCCAGAGGGTTGATTGTGCTGACCACCTGATGCCCTATCTCATTATCTTTGCCAACATGCGGCAGCTACTTGAAAGGGAGTAGGATTCCTGTGTTCTATTCCAGGCTGGCACTGCTGAAAAATATGTCATTTGTGAAATGAGGATTTCTCCTTTTACAGTTTGTATTAACGGCCGAGAGCTCTGCTAATTGTGCCAGTTATAGATTTAAGTTATATAAGTTGTATGCTGAAATGTTGGTTGCTTCAGAAAGGGGGGGGTGGGAAAGCCAAGAGCGGTTAAGCCATGGGATGGCCATAAATGAATCACTCGTGTAAAAAATGAATAGTAAATTTTAAATATCATTGCAATAGATCAAGCATTGAAAGGAGGATAGAAGGACAAGGCCTACACACTCGATCGGAAAATGAAGGCCTCAAAGCTCACAACTAAAACAAAACACATAATTGTGTGATTTTCAGAGTACATCAGTCCCTTTCTTCAGCAGAAGAAAGTAAAACATAAACTGGACTATGGAATCACGGCTAGAGATTGATCATCGTCACTTAATCTAAGCTATTCTGTGTTTTACTTTCTTTTGCTGAAGAAGGGGACTGGTGTACCCCAAAAAATTATGTGCTTTGTTGTGGTTTAGTTGTGAACTTTGAGGTCTATAGCTTTCTGGTAAGTGTGTGAGCTTTTCCCTTCTCTCCTCCTTTCAATGCTTAATTTAATAGAGCCGTTTGGCGCCATTTTCCCTTTGTTTGAATATCATTGTAATAGTAAAATGAACACTTGTTTTCTTGTTTCAGCAAAGTTAAACTGACTTCCCAGCGAGTTCTTGTGTTTACCAATACTTGTGATCCCCATAAAGACAACCCTCATAAGCAGAACCAGGCTAGGAAGAAAGCGGAGGATCTGGGCAAGTCTGGCATGGATCTGGAGCTACTGCACCTAGGAACAAACTTTGACACTAGTCTCTTCTACAAGGTGGGAAGTTCAACCTGGTGACATCTAGCACTCATAGCACCTATAGATTATGGAGAAAAATCAATACTTTATTTATACATTCTTATTGTAAATTAGCGGAGAGAGTGGTCAGAAGTGGAGAGGGATGCCGTTTTATTTACTTATTTTAAAATAGACAGTATGGCCCTCCCAATTTTTCACTGGCATGAACCAAGAATCTTCCTATCTCACTTTAGCCCCACCCCCACTAATATACTTATGAGTACATCACTAATATATAACACAGAACAAGTATAGAACAAGCATAGAACAAGCATTTATGATTTCCATTTTATTTATGTTTGTTTGCTTGCAAATAAAAATACTGTTTCTTCTTGGTAAACCTAGGTAAGTGCTAGACGAAACTGATGATTTTGTATGGTGGTTGGCAGGACTTACTCCAGCTAGCGAGAGGTGATGATGATTTTGACTGGGACCTTCCCAACCCAGCTATCAAACTGGAGGAGCTACTGTCCCGGGTTTGTCGGAAAGACTACAAGAAGAGAAGTGTCGGTAAACTTTACTTGACCCTAGGTGCAGGAGTACGCATCAGTGTTGGAGTTTATAACCTGGCCAGGTTGGTTCAAAGGAATGAGGCTCTCATGGGAGATGTGTAATTATGTAGGTTTTTTTTTTACAAAGCTGAGTCTTTTTTTAAAAATATATACAAGGTAACCACAGAAGAGATTGGTTGATGATAGACTCAAATTGCATTTGGTTGGTATTTGAATCTCAGCCAAGTACATTGGGGGATAATTTTGCATACGATTTAATGCTGTGGATGGAATCGATTAAAGGAGGAAGAGGGAGGCATTTTACTAAACTGACCGAGCCACAAGACAGAAGTCGACAACAAGCTCACTTTGCATCAAGATTAGTTAGTATTAATGTAACGTTGCCCATGGAATGCCCAAATCTACAATCAATCATACATTCTTTTTGTGGACGCTCTTTACATGTCTTACAAATAGGGATGAACAGCCGATGTATGACTAAAAAGTTCATTCATAGACAAATTAACTAGGTATAAGCCAGTTATGTCTGGGACTTAATCAGAGGATGGAGCTTAAAATAGACTGAATGATCTAGGAATATTTGAGAAATAGGTTATTTTACCCAGAGACAGATATCATGTTCAAACTGCTAATTTTATAAATAAGTTTATATATCAAATTATATCACTAAATTACTTAACGGTAGAATAAATCCTCAGTGAATAGGCAACCAGCCTTAAACTTTCTAACAAAATAAAATTGTAGAACCAAATTGTAAAAGCCATATTGCGTTAGTTGCTTTATATATTTTTCTATTCACCTTTTCTCTACCTTCTTCCAAATATAATACAATTACCTCCTAAGGCAAAAAGAGATTTTTTTCTATAAAAATAAATTTTAATAAAAAAAAAAAGTCTTCAGTTTTATCTAATTGACTTTTTGTTTAGTGGAAGTGCACGTGTTTGGTTATTTTCAGGGTGACTCCAATGCCCAAAACTCAGAACCTAAACAGAGACACAAACGAGATTGTGAAAACATCACGTATCGATTTCCACGCTGTGAGTAGTTTACATTTTCTTACAAAATACTGGTACTTTCGGTTGTGCACATCTTTTATAAGTTAAAAATAATCTTTAGTATTTATATCAAATAATAAATTTATTTAAAGAATTTTTTTTCATTTTTTCATTTTCATTCTCTTTTATTTGTTTCTAATTTCTATCCCTCTTTCCTGTGCCTTCTTTCATATAGAATAAAACATTATATTATAATAATTAATTTAAAATTGTGTTATGGGTAAAAATATTACCTATTAAAATATCAGAGAACGTGACACACAAAATTATAGATTTCTTAGAGCATCTACTTCAGAGAGAAAATCCTTGGCTTCGTTGAACTTCACTTTCTACCAACAGTTTTTTTTTATAAACTAATATTATTTGAAATAAAGCACTAGGTTGAACTATGGTTTGAATTACGAAGAATCTGCTTCGATGGCTTCATGGTCCAAGGTGTCACTTTTACATTAGACTAGACTGCTAATGATGGGGAGATCAGGGCTCGAATCCTGGTCGGGTGTACTGAGAGAAGTTTTTCTAAAATGGTTTTATACTCTCACTACCACAGGCAGCTTCCTATAATTTTGAGAGCAGAAACTGCCTGTGGTAGTAAAAGCTCTGTTTAGAAAATGTGTTTTTGTGTTTATTAATGTTTTATTTACACATTTATTAAGCCAGCATTAGTCACATAAGTGTGCTTGCTATCCCTCATAAAATTATTGTTTATTTAAGTTTTGGTCCATTCAGATTTTGATAACTAAAATCAATATTAATGTATAAATAAAAATGTATAAGAAGCATCACAAGAACAAAGAAGAAAAATACATTAAGGCATTCCCAATGAGAATAATAATAATAATAATTATTATTGGTGACCTGGCGGTCTAGGGGTTAAGGTGTCAGACTTCTATGCTGGCGTCCGGGGTTCAATCCTCGGTCCCGGCAAAGATTTATCTGATTACCAAACCCTTCCTTCACCTCTGACAAGACATCTTGTTAATGTGAGGAATGCCAGACCTCCGCCATGGTTCGGATTCCACGTTAAACTGTAGGTCCTCCATCTCATCTCACAATCATCCTACCATTACACATTAGCGTAAGTGCGTATAACCCGAACGGGTAGTAAGACGCGGTGCTAATAATAATAATAATTATTATTATTATTATTAATTAGGTATTCTGTCTTATGACAGGTCCTCCTTTTGTCCGTGAAACTTAGACCTCCAATGTGCCCTGTCCTCTGCCTCCTCTTTCAGCTCCCAGAGCAAAGCATGAGGATAGGGACACAATTCAAACTTTTCAGTGCTGTGAAAGACAGAGAGTAAAGGGTTTTCCTATTTATTCCATCCTTCTTTTGTGGTATAATATGATATACCCGAAGTGTAAAGCGGATTTCCTTAAGAGCATTCGATAATTGACTTGTATAGTTTTGCCACACAAGAACTACAGGCTCAAAAATCACATGTAAACAATGAACTTTTCTTATACTAAATAATGTGGTCTGATAGCTCTTGACAAGTTTGGTTTTATGTGATTCTGTGAGTCTTCAGCTTTTCTAGCAAATGTGCAAACATTGTTTTCTTCAGCTCCGATTTGTGTTAATATAGTCCAGCCATTTAGTTTTTTTCTCTGAATGTGTGTTGTCAAAAACATGTTCAAGCATTTACTATTCTCATCTAATCTTTATTTTATTTTTATTTTATAGGAAACAGGAAAGGTTATTTTGAAAACAGAACTCTGCAAGTATCAAATGTTTGGTGGGCGCAAGATTATGATGAAGGAGGTAATATTAAAAAGAAATGGCATCTTATTTAATGTTCATTTAACATTTTGTATATATAAAAAAGGCTATAGGGGTGTGCAAAGTTTTGATAACTTTTAACTTTGCTTTAAAAAAAATTCAATCTCAACAATTATGAAGCTTCATCAATAAAAACTATTGACAGGATACATTGGAGAGGCTTTTGTTCCAAACCCAGTCCAGTGGCTGAAAACTATTCATGATGATGAACGCTAAAATACTTATTATGTTCATTTAATGCAATTCTAAACTGTTATGTACATTACAAATTAATATTAATATGAAAAAAATTCTGAAAATTATAATCTATGACGGATAATAACTTTATTTATCCTATTGGAATACAATATTCCAAACAATTGTGAAATTTTGCTTCGAATTGAAAAAGTGAATTATGTACAGCTTTATTTTTAAAGAATGCGTTCATCTTCTTCCATCCTGTTGCAAATAATAAGACCCTTTTAGAACTTTTAATCCTTTTTATATCAGATATTCAACTACATATTTTTCTTAGGTACCAAGCGGTGGTGTTGATTCAGCACTAGAAGTTAGTTAGGCGTAGAATGTTGGTAACCGCACGTGATCCTCCTGGTACGCATTGCTCAAGGAAGTTGAAACAACACTAACAGATTCCAACAAATAGTTGCTGTCACACAGCAACATGAGTAATAAAAATGCTTGTAAAAACCATACAAAAATAATAATAGTTTGACCCTAAATTCCAGGAGGAAATTAAAGCCATCAATAATATGAGTGAGGTTGGATTCACATTACTTGGGTTCAAGCCAATGAGCGTCATCAAACTGGAACACCATTTGAGAGCGTCATCATTTATTTACCCTCTGGAAGACTTTGTGAAGGGTAAGTTACCAGAGGAAGCATTATGTAAAGGACTTGCAAAATTCAATTCAGCTCGGTGATGTGTATTATATTCTAATATGGTAAGGGTCACTAGTTTTAATCTAGATGAGGCCAATACACATTTATATTGTTCGTGTCTACTTTTTGAAGCACTAATGTATTACACAATTATTGGTTTTGTTATATTACCTGTAAATCATTCCTGATTATTAAATATTAGGAAAATTAGTAATGAAAAACCCAAATTGCCCTTTAAATTTGACATAGAGAAAGGTTAGTGTCTTACTATACATTTGGATTATATACCTATGTAATAACCAATGTGTTAAGTATATAGAAGGGTTCAGTTTAGAGAAAGTTTACCCGCATTTGTGTGGAAGGAATTGGAAAACCATAACCACTCTCACTACACCCGACTGGGTCAAACTTCGATCCTCCATTCTTCGGCAGTCTAGTCTACCGCAAGAGTAGCGCTTTAGACCATGCAGCCACCAAAGCTATTTAGAGAAATATTAAGTTTTTAAATGTTTCACACCTGAAAATTGAATCAAAAGGATTTTTATTATTTAAAAGTTTGTTGGTTGTTTGGTTTGGTTGGTTGCTAATGTCCATCCCATTCACTTTCGAATATCCCAATAGCGATGAATTAAATCAGTGTCCTTTATAGCACTACATTGAACAAGATGGTTTTTATTTGTGGAATCAACTTCTTTACAAAGTACACATAGAGGATATGGGTATAGGATAGTTCTGTAAAGGTGAAAGACCAACAGAATTAGAGTGCGAAAAAAAAATTACTTGTAAGATTAAATTAAATTAAATTTTTTGTGGGATTTGAGTCTTGAATCTCGAATATCCTTAAGGATTCGAGGGCGCATTCCCAGATTGTATGTAGCCAATTTAAAACCTAACTTCACTTTTAACATCCAATATTCACATTCAACCCATGCCATACATTTACTTTAGTCATCATTGTGCAAGGGGCTATTAGTAGATTCCCTTATTTAGGATAAATAAAAATATTGGACTTAGCTAAATAAAAATTTGTATTAAAAGTGTGTGTATAAAATATTTATTTTGGCTAAAAATGGTAAAATATCATCTCCAACTTAAGTGATATAGTGGGGAAAACTACCGCTAAATTCCCTATATTCAATTTAAAATATTCACCTTTGGTCACAATTTGACTGTCAACAAAGCCAGATCAAAGACTTATATTACTCCATGTCTCTCTTACATTCAATGTCCATGTTTCTGCTGCATATGTGGAAATAGGTACAGAATATGCTTTATGTACTATTTTCGCTTGTAATTTTAGGGGGGAGGGGGAAGCAAACCAGATAAAGTTTGCTACTAAATAAAAATGTGTGTGGCTTATATAAATTGTTATTTATGATTAAAATCAACACAATTTACCACTATTTGTAAATAAAAGGTCAATTTAGTCAATTTCACAAAAAAATATTAAATTTAATTTTAGGTACATATAACACATAAAAAATGCTATGATGAATTTAAAAAATATTATGATATTACTTTTAAGTTTTAATGTTATAAGTGAAAGTTTGTAAAACACTTCTTGCAATAGTACGGTATCTATAGTTATAATATAGGCCTATTTGTAAATATTGCTTTGTCTATTTATTTCAGGCAGCCGACTGCTGTTTGCAGCTCTACTTAAGCGATGTTCAGAACGAAAAGTAGCGCCCATATGCGTTTTCACCCCTAGGCAAGGCTCCCGCCCCTATCACGTGGCTCTGTTTGCCCAAAAAGAGCAGGTGGATGAGTCCAACATACAAACTGTGCCCCCAGGCTTTCATGTAATATACCTCCCATATGCAGGTAAGGAACATGTCCTTGAGCCGTATATTTATTAACTTTAAAAATATGTCTAAGGCGTCACTCTTGTGTTAGACCGAATACCTGGCCTCCACCGTGGTTCGGATCTCACGTTAAACTGTAGGTCCTCCATTTCACCTCACAATCACCCTACCATTACACATTAATGTAAGTGCATGTAACCTGAACGGGTAGTAAGATGCGGTGCTAATAATGATATTGAGGTGTTAGACCAGCTTGTTAAAGATGAGAACAGGGTTTGAATCCCAGTCAGGTTTAACGAGGATGTTTTTTCCCAAATGGTTTTCCACTCTGTCTCTTTCTCTCTTTTTTCCTCTTTCTCTTCACACAAATGCAAAAACACTTCTTCTAAATTCAACTTTCCTAATCCATAACACATTAGTGTAATAAGTACATAGGCGTATGACACGAACAGGTAGTAAGACGCGGTGCTAAAATAAATTAATTATTATGTCTATTTTTTTATAGCAACTTTAGAATTAGAATCAGTGCAAAAAAAATAGAATTGAAGAAGGAAATAATCAGAACAATGGGAAAGTCTCTTATGTTTATCACGTTTTCTAGGATATATACTTAGTGTTGGGTAATCATTATTCAAATGTAAAATGAAAATTTGGATTCTAGAATAAGTGGATTCGATTCATATATGGTTAGAAAATATCAATTTTTTTTTTGGGCTGAAGTTTGCAGATGTCAGTTATTGCACACTGTAACATATTTTAAAAATTAATAAAGCTCTAACAAAATATATTTGTTATATGGTACTACTCCACTGTCTTGACATTAACATGGAAGCTTGCAAATGCTTGTACCATGTTCCATGATATTCTCTTTCATGTACAGTTTTGTTATACTCTGCAACATAAAGTCAACTTCCGTCCGGTTGCTCTGATATCAATAGTTTATCATTGCTAGCCAAGGATTTACATGCGTCCAGCACAGACATTGCCTTAAATTATGAGTGAAGACTGACTATGAGCACAGACTGAATTCTGGATAGGTCAGTGGTAGAGCATTGGCGCACTAAGCCAAAAGTCCTAGGCTCGATTCCTGTCTTTGGGTGTAATTTTTTAATTTACAAATATACACTTTAAATGTTAATGTTTTTCTACATGAGGGCATTTGTGTTTACATCTCTGACACAATGTCTGCAGACAATATCCGTGAGCTGCAGTTGGACGATGAGCCGGTAGAACCGTCACATGAACAAGTGAGCCTGGCTGAGGAGATTGTGTCCAAACTAAAGTTCTCTTACAACCCACATCTGATTAATAACCCAGTTCTTCAGACTCACTGGAGCAACATCGAGGCACTCGCACTAGACTATGATGAACGCAGAGAAGTGAAAGACTACACAGGTGTGTCCACTTTTTAATTTCACAGGGGATGTAATAAACACTTTATTAGATCATCATCAGTTGTTCCCAGCCTGCGGCCAAGTCAGTTTACTAAAATTCCTCCATCTTACTCTTTATTCCACCATTCTTCCTCCTTTAATAATTTCCATTCTTCTCCTCCCATTTGTACACTTTCTGTTATCTGCTTGACTCCCACTTGCACACTTTTTCTGCTCATACCATCTTTTTTTGGTTTCTCTTGCTGTACTTTCCCTACATAAGGTACTTCATTTCCATCACCTCTTTGGTATTCTATGCTTTTCCATACTCATTATATGACAATACCATCTCAGCCATACTCCCTCTACTTCCACTCTTTCCTTGATAACTTCATTTATTATCTTGTTTCTCCTCGTGACAGCTAACATGCTCATCACAAACTTCACTCTCATGGCCTCCACTTTCTTAGTCTCTCTTGCATTCACTGCCCATGTTTTGTTGCATATGTGACTGGATATAAAATACACCTTATGTAGTACTTACTTTCACTTCAAGGGCACTTCTCTTCAGCATAGCAGGTCTCGTACACACCTAGAGGACAACTTCCCCTGCTATTGGACGATTTTATAAATTGTCCTAGTATTTTATTTATAGGGCTGGTGGATCTTTGAATCATTAAATACATTTGAGAGTCGAGTGTTCAAAAACATTTGAGTCAAGTGTTCAAAAACATTTCAGAGTCAAGATTCCAAACCAAATTCTGTTCTTCTTTAAACTTTGAATATGATTTTTTTAAATAGTTACACATCCCTATCATGATGCTTTCTAATGGACAGCCATATCAAAATTTTAAAGTTTCTTTATAAAAATGTGTGTTTCTCTTTGTATTATAATTGTCTTCAAAATACAAATTTGAAAAAAGCTGATATTTAAATTTGAAGATAGAATTGTTTTTAAAATCATATCTGAAGTTTGAATCTATTTTACTGACTACTTACCTCAAAAAGGTATCCTTAGTGTGTGAGTCATTGTGTCGATGTTGCATTTATATCAGTACCAGACCGCACTGTCATGGATAAGAAGCTGGGAAGCCTGGCCCAGCAGTTCATGGACGCTTGCAACCTGGACGCCACTGACTTCAGCAAGAAGAAACCACCATTGAAGAGAGAGCCTGTCGGAGGGGGCCGAGGTCCTGCCAACAAGGTTCTCAAACTGCTAGATGTGGATGTGCCGTCGCTGGCCAACGAGGGCAAGGTAGTTTTCTTTTGTGCTTTAGTTGGGATTGATTATTACTCCTGAGTTTTATCTGATTATCACTGATTGAGAGTTTTACTCTTAATGCTAGTGTATGACTAGGGGTATGTGAAGAATTTAAAACTTCGACTAGTATTTGTTAAAAAAAACTAGGATAAAATTGTCTACATTTTTCATTCATATTGTGTATTTAACTATTTATTAACATATTCGGAGAAAAATCAAATATAAATATGCACAAAACATTTTACGCTTAGTAATATCAAACTTGAAATCTTAATATTATTACCTTTGAGTCTAACAAATAGCGATATCGAAATAATTGATTATCAACTTAGGTTTAGAGTTTAGACCAAACAATAACACCAAAACATATTGTCATAGAAGACTAAACTACTATCAAATAAGGAGAAGGCAATAAAAACTAAGAAGATATAACTTTGCCAAACATAACCGCCTGTAACAAGGTCCATATATTAATGTCTTTGCTTGGACTAGTGTGAAAGCTTTTAAAGGCTGTAAACAAAGAATCGACATTTTACAAATTTAAGTATCATAATGTGTAAAAGCAGTTTAAAAATTAGCTGACCCAATGGCTAGATAATTTTATAATAAAGGAAATTGATAAACTAAAGAAAAAGGAAAAATATACTACTAAGAGTAAATTTTATGAAGAAAGCCCACCTAGAGAAAGAGAAAAAATGTGGGAAGAATCAAATGCACAAAGGTGACATCTTCTTCCTTTCTTCTATCTTCTACAGTAGAAGAAGTAACACACACATTTTAACACAAATAGAATAATATTTCGGCATTGTTGCCTTTATCAAACACAAAGGAATACAAAAAAGACAAGTAATCCAGTGTTTTGTGCTATTTGTACTTTCTTCTTCTTTGTGTTTAGTATTAGTTGAAATAATTCAACTCTGAATGTCAGTTAAACACTATTTTTACAAAGTTTGAATTAGAGGTTAGTGCTAACATGGTATTATATACTTAACAAGTTCTTGAGATGCCCGATTGAAATACAGGCATAAAGAATACTTGTCCGACAGTCCAGGATTCTTAGATGCTTGATTTATTGTCCGAAATTTCGGGTGCCCGACCACCCCTACTATTCTTATAAACAGCCCTGGTAGAGTTCTATCACCAGTGTTACTGTTTTGAAAATTATATTGCATGATGTGGTATTTGCCAAATTACAAATAAATTTTATTTATTTAGAAAAAAAAGCTTAAATTTGTGTTATTCACATGAAAACAGTAGACTTTGTTTAAAAATTTGTTTTATCACAAATGCAAATTTTTCATGTCCCTAATTATTTATAATCTGAACTGTTATGCACATTGCAAACTAATATACATGTGAAATAATCTGAATTAAATGAATTGCATGTTGGGATAGTAATTATACAGTTTTGGACCCCTCTCATATATTCAAAAAGTCATGGATGAAGTGTACTTTTCTATAAAGTACTGTATGTAAAATTTCCTTTTAATACTTTATGCGGGTCTTTTTTTTTTTTTTATGGCCCACAAAGTTTCTTGAAAAAGTAAGCTACTCTAGTAAAATTGATTTTTTTTCCACTGAGAAAAAGTTTTTACTTGTGTTGAAAAACCCCACAAAAATTCCAACTAATTTTCATGTTTAATTTATTTTGTACTGTATTGACTTATCAAAGATAGTATGCTTTATTCGGAAAATTCTTTTAATATGATATTAAACATGCTTAAATTATCACTTCCTATTTCATTCATGTTTTATTACCTGTTCTTACACATAAATTGGCAAAAAATAGCCTATTATGATGTTCAATTTTCATAGACTCATGGATTCAATTGTAGCTCTTGATTACTTGAAGTTGGAAATCTCTTCTATAATGCTAATACAGGATGCATTGGTTGTGTTAGGAATCTGCAAATGTTCAAAAACTTCGACTTTGCTTAGAATATTTGTCACTTTTGATAAAGATAATCTGGTTTCAACATTTATGAACATTGGCAACAAAAAGATTTCTGTTTAATTCCCATCGTTTTGTGCTGTTATGTAAATTACAAATTAATGTTCACACAACAAAAATCTGCAGTAATTGACTTGAATGCTGTGATATTTACTTGATTCATTTGCTTAGGCTGAACCACGTTAAACATTTTTAATAACATAGTTTGTAAATTATATTTTGTTTCTAAAGCAGATATCCACAATGGGTGATATTTTATTTCAAAATTCAACATTTAAAAATTATTCAAACTTCTATTTAACTTCAATTATATATTGTATAGTTCTTGTGGCTTTGTTTAGAGTTGAATAGATGGACCCTGACACTTAAGTGGATTATACATTTGTGGATTGGTACAACATTTCACTCAGAATGGCTTGTTTAATTTCCATCTCTTATAAAGTAAGTTGGTAAATTTTGACAAGCTGGAAGGATTAGGCTAGGAGTTGGCACATCAGATTAACTCAGGATACATGGGGCGAAAGTTGCACTTCAAATGGTTTTCCCACTTTTATTTACCACTTCATGCAGCTACGACAGGCCTAGCAAGCCGGTAGTGGAAAATATATAGCTTGAATAAAAACTGACTCAGGTCACAGACTGGAAACACTAATGGATGTAAAGTAAAATTTATCACTTCATGCAAATCAGGTTTGTGGAGTCTGTGTGCCAAACCTTTGACACTTACTCCTCTATTTTTATACTATCCAAATCTGACTCCTTCATAAATTACTAATATATAGTGATTAAATAGTAGCAGCAAATTTTATTGCAGTAAAATGCTTTGATACAAATTACTTCATGGGATGTTTCTTTGACATTATGGATTTATATTTAAATAAATTTGTCAATTTAAATTAATAAATTGGTCCTAAGGAATAAAAAGTTATAAAGTTAAATTGATATATTTACCATGTATTATCATAATATTACAAGTCTTTATTTTGAATTTGGAGTATTAATATGTACAATTTTACCAACACCAACTCGACCCAAAATTGATTCCGATTCCATGACTGTGACTCCACAGCCTTGATTTAAATGTTGGTGGAGTTTTTTTTAATCCAGCCTCTTTATTTATGTCAGGAAGTAAAAGTCACTGATAGCTAGCAATTAGTATTAAAGTGTGTATTACCAAAAAAATATGACATTGGTAACCATGAACCAATAATATGAGAAAATATCTCACTAGTTTTATGTTATTATTTGCTACATTTTACTTTTATTTATGTTATAACTTATATAAAAATTATACTAATAAATACTGAGCACATGTTTGTGAATATGTTCAAATCAAATTTTTAAATAAGGTTCTTACCGCTAACATTTTGCAAAGTGGTTTACCTGAACACAATACCAATTCCTAAAACCTCACCAAAATCTTTCTGGCATTATATTTCTCTGTTAAGGCAACTAAAATGTATACACCTTGAATAAAAATCACCTGTTATATTTAACTTTTTAAGTGCAACTACATAAAACAATACAATTGGTTGTATTAATAATATGTTAATTTTTTTCAGGTGGAAAAGTTAAAAGTGGACGAACTAAAGACCTATCTTACTAGTGAAGGCCTTAAGATTGCGGGGAAAAAGAAGGCAGAACTTGTGGATATGGTTTATACCTTTTTGGGGGTCCAGCAACCACATTAGTGTCTGCATGATTTTGACTGCCGTCACTGACATTTTCAGGGGTTTTTCCCCAACATACTTAAGTGAGAAAGATGATTGAGACAAAACACAGGTAACACCTGGTAACCTGGGAGTTTGGCATTGCTAGAATCTTTTTCATCGTCATCATCATCATCACTATTGATGATTGTGAAGAGTTGTGGAAATAGCCCCATATTAACCTGTTCCTATGGGTGAAGTGTTAAAGCCAGATGATTGGGAAACATTTATTGTGTTACCTTTATTCTCCGTCATTTCAGACCACAAGTGAGTAATATATGTCATGTGATGGATGAATTATTGGACTTTACTAATTATTGGTTTCTTCCCATATTTGCAATTGGGACGCATTTAAGCGTAGCTAATATTTCTTGATGTACCATTTCTAAAACTCCTAGGTAAGCTTATTAATATTTAGTTTGAGGTTACTTATTTTTTGGATTTTAATTAAGCAAATAAATAAAAATACTGTTGACATGTAAATGTGCATGAGGAAATTTTTTATTCTTTAAAATTGTACATACTTTTTGTGAAATGTTATACATTAATAAAAACAAAATCTGATCACATGAGACATGTGTGACTTACTTTATTTACTGATTGTGTATGGGCTTATGTATTTAACAAAGCAAAACTTGACACGTTACTCACAAAATAAGTGTGTTCAACTCTTCTTACATCTCATGTTTCTTACATTGTTTAATAATTATAACAAAACTACCTTATAAAGCGAAAAGAGGTTTTCCTAATAGAAATATATTGTTTATCAGAGAAAACCCAGACCACCATACATGTGTTTCCTATTTTAAATATTCATCCCAATTGGATGTGGGTTGGAAAATGTAGCATTTTCTCCCTCCACTGGACACTTTACTATCTATGCACTCATACAACCAATCATTGTGTCATTACCATATTTCTTTGATTCTAAGACGCAATCGATTGTAAGACTCACATTAATTTTTCAGTACCACCAACAAAAAAAGTTTTGATTATAAGAAAATAAAAATCTAAAATACTCTATTTATAAGAATTATTTTTACTATAGAATTAAATTTACTAACAACATAAGTATCTTTTTTTTTTATCAGTAGGCATGTCGACCATCATGCCCTTCTTCAAAAGAAAGAAATTGATAACAATGTGCTGATTTTTATATCTTAAATTAGTGGAAGATAATTAGTGTTAAGTCGTTGAAAACAATAACAGACCCCTCCTTCATACTAACCTTAATGGCTCCCATCTCTATTATCCTCAGACACCACTCAGGCGCAGTGATTTAATCTTAGTTTGGTCAGCNTTAAAATATCTCCTGCTTATTATGAAAACTTTTTATTCTAAAAGTGTCTGTAGCATAGATATATAATCCTATAGACTCCTTTAATTAACTAATCTTATATATTTATAACCATAAATCATTTTGGTCAACCTTAATCAAACAACATTTTGTAATATGTGATAAGAGAAGATGGCATATGTTGTGTACAATTGCACAGTTATTAACTAACCTCTGCAAAATTTTCAAACCCACACAAATGCAATTAATTCCCACTTCCACAGATTTTACTCACTAAAAATTTAACTCTCACAAATAAAAAAGTATTAATTTTTAAAGAGATGAACTTTAACATTACCCACTTTGGTGGCCGTGTGGTCTAACACACTTTTCTTGCAGCAGTCTGGATTGTGGATGATGACGGGGAGATCAAGGTTTGAATCTCGGCCGAGTTTACCGAGAATGGTTTTTCCAAAACGGGTTTCCACTCTCCCTCCACACAAATGTGGGTATACTTCCTATTAATATAACCTTCATAATTCTTAAACCCCATTAGCGTAATTTGTATATATGTATATAACCTAAACGGGTAGTACAATGTGGTGATAAAAGAATAAAAAATAATATTTGATATTAGACACTTTTAAAAACTAATCTGTGCAAAATAAGTCACTCAAGATTTTAAGGTGAGGATGTAGGAAACACGATAAAAGGTGATTTGTTTTTGCAGTTTTTGTAGCAAAACTTTTTTTGGCCAAAATAAATTAAATATTGCTTCAATACAAAGTGTTTGATTTTCTTCATATGGTGATATCAATAGTTCTAGAATATCTGTCATGAGCATGGCAGCATTAGATGAGAAATCTTTTCATTAAAGATAAAAGAAATTCATTAAATTCCCTGGACACCCTTAGATATTCAACAACTATTGAGGTCACAATACGAAGAAAATTAATCTATACGATTGTATTAGAGAATTATTAAGATTTATTTTGACTATAAAAATGATTTGATTTAAAAACTGCAAAAAACACTGACCTTTTATTGTGTCCCCTAGATCACCATCTTAACCATAATATCACTATCATAACATGTATGTATATACATACAACTGACCTAGTGTCGTTTATAAAATACATTCTTGGTTCAATACCTGTGGACTCCACACTTCCTGTATTATAGCAAGTGACGAGGTAGATGTCAAACAAACCTGATTACCCTAATCAATTTTTCATTACCTCTTAACGCACAGTATTTCTAGCTCATGAAGGTGCGGTCATATTTCCGAACAGGATGCCAGAACATTAAGCCTTGTTACTTATTTGGGTGACCAAAAGTCGTTCATATTTACAAACAAGTATCTGTCGCTAGGAAGTAGTTATGTAGTATTGCCACCCTCATATGTATAACAAGGTTTTGAATGCTGGCAACCAGGCCACAAGTATGGCAATGCTCTAAGTGACCACAATATAAATATTAATCAATGTACTAATTTTATAATCATTTTAAGGACTAAATTTATTAGAGAGAAAATTGGTTTTCTTATGACCCTTAATATAAAATGATAACATACTTTTAATTTTAGTTGCTGTTATTTTGTTCTTTTGATGATGGCAGTGTTTGTATAGCTGTAAAATATTATAAAAAGTACACTTATTTTTTCAGTGTTACTGCTGAAAAGACTAAGCAGATGATCACACAAAGAACACAGATGGAGGACGATAATTTAGATATTAATTACTTCAAGCAACATATTATTTGACAGAATTAATGAATTTAAATAATTAGGAAAAGAATACAGTTGGGAAATATATGTTATTACTAGTTCATTAAGTTGTTTACATCTCACCTGCTGTAAAGGAATATAAAACTCAGTATATACAAAAAATAATGTTACCGATTCTCAATGGAAGTGAAACGTGCTCTCTTACCTTACATAACGAAAACAAAATTAGGGTGTTTGCTTAGGAAGATATTTGGTCCAAAAAGGGATAAGTCTACTGGGAAGTGGAGGAGGTTATATGATGATGAGTTACATACCCTGTACTTATCACTAGACATTGGTAGGATAATCAAGTCTCGTAAATTACAGTGGGCAGAACATGCAGCGCAAATGGAAGATTCTAGAACCATGTTCAGCGTATTGACCGGCAAACCTAATGGAAAGAAACCATTGGGAAGAACAAGACGTAGATGGGAGGGTGACATTAGAATGGACCTGAAAGAGATAGGATGTAATGAGGTGGACTGGATAGAACAAGCTCAAGATAGGGATGGATGGCATACTTTTTTAAGTGTGCAATAAACTTTCGAGTTGCTAATGCCATATAGTAAGTATTAATGAAACTAACAATTTAAGTTTCTATCTTTTTTTTTTGAAATCAACTTTCATGAGTTTTATTTTCTAGTTCATATTATTTTTTAACTCACATTTTGTGTCGACTAAGTTGTTGTTGGATATAAACACAAAGAGCAGATAGAAAACTTTACAAGGAAAGTAATAAATAATACATATAACACTAGGAAAATAACACAGTAATTATAAAATGGTCACAAAAAACTGTATGGTAGATAAACCATTTCCAAAATGGCGGAACTGTGAATCTTTTGAGTAATTACTGATTATATCTTTATTTTTATTAATAGTGTTATAGTCATTATTGCAAAAAAATGTAAACTTTACTTATGACTTTTATGCACTTATTTTATTATTTTATGAGCGTGTTGGAGTACAGTTTATAGATAATTTTCAAATTTCTTAATCTGAGGAAACCCATTAGTTAACAAAAACACATATGAGCACCATAGTATTCATACCGAATAACAGTGATTAGAAATGAGTAAGAAACGACAACACAATCCTAGCTGAGGCTAACCTTATTTAGATTATGGTGAATTGTTAAGATGGTTTAATATAAGTACTTGCTACTTTGCATCATGTTTGTTAACATTACTAGTTATGCAAATAAGTTATTTGTGGAAAATAAGTATAAATAATACATGTTCACTTTTAATATATTTGACCAGCGCTTCTCAGTATTTTACCATATGGTGACACAAACCAGCTTATTTATCAAACTTTCATGGCACATGTGTGTCCGACAAGTTTATGTATGTGTAGTTTCCTGAGAAGTGACCTAGACGCTGATGGGAGAATAGCATTAGAATGGACCTGAGAAAGTTAGGGTGTAATGAGGTGGACTAAATAGAACTAGCTCAAGATAGGGATACGTGGCGTACTTTTGTAAGTGCGGCAATGAACTCTCGAGCTCCTAATTCCATAGAGTAAGTAAGTAGTTTCATATAACACACTTTCACTAATTTATTATAAATAGGGATGGGCCCTTCACAACATAAAATTACTTGAATACTAAAGGCTATTTATGATTTGAAAATAAAAAATAATAGTTTCAAATTTGAGATTTGAAAAAATTAAAACTTTCGAATTTTAATTACCTTTTTATAGCTTTTATGCTGATTGCCAAATTTTCTCTAAACATAATTATGGGACAAACCAGAACAATCAGACTTCAGACATTTATCACTTAATGTAAATTAAATAATAATTGAAGGGGAAAATAAAGTTCATACTAATGTAGAAAAGCTACTCTCATATTGGGTGACCTGGCGGTCTAGGGGTAAGGTGTCACACTTCAGTGCTGGGAGTCTGGGGTTCAATCCTTGGTCCCGGCACAGATTTATTTGATTACCAGACCATTCCTTCACCTCTGACAAGACGTGTATTAATCACAACTTGGGAATGTGGGGAATGCCAGGCCTCCACCGTGGTTCGGATCCCACGTATAAACTGTAGGTCCTTCATTTCATCTCACAATCACCCTATTATTACACATTAACGTAAGTTTGTATAACTCGAACGGGTAGTAAGACGCGATGCTAGTAATAATAATAATTATTATTATTATTATTATTATTATAGTTAACTAAGATTCAAATTCAAGGTTTGTTAACAACATGAATATTAAGATTTGAGGGAAAATGGTTTCAATCTATCTCTCATTCTAATAAACTTTAAAGTTAATTGATTAAATATTAAACATACATGAACTCAAAAATATTCCTACTTTATTAATTCAAATAAGTTCAAATTTAAGTTTCAAGCAAAAGCATAAGTATTCCTGAGAAATGTAACATTTGTAAATTTCGATCTGCTTTTCCCCTTATAGCCCCGTAAAGGCTTTATTTCAGTATTATCTAAGCAACAACTCAATAAGAATATTTTTTTCTGAGACTTAGGATGAATCTTAGAATAACAATCATTAAACCGGGAAATGATCCACCCAATTTTAATCAATAGAGCAGTGGAAATGTTCTATTATATTTAGTATTAAAAGTGTTTCTAAATAAATTCTTGTAAACTTTTATCTTCTACTATTTCATAAATTGAAGCAAAGCTGTCAAAGTTGTTTGGTTTTATCTACTGCTGCTTAATACAAACAATTTTGAGGAACCACTCACGATTGGTTTTCAACTATCCTGCATGCTATTATTCATATTAATAAATATTAGAGCTGCACTGATAAACCATATCTAGCTACAAGCCATACACAACACTCACCTACCCTATTCAATTTTTATGGGATAGTTAAGGTGAGATGGAAGGAGACACAAGAAAAGGCCAGTGTTTTTGCAGTTTTTAGGGCAAAGCATTTTTTGGCTAAAATAAATAAAATATTGCTCCAGTAGAAACAGAAAGTTTAATTTTCTTCGCATGTTGAAATCAACAGTTCCTGGAGATCCATCACGAGCATAGCGGCATTAAATGAGAAATTTTTTAATCGAAAAGAAAAAGTTTTCATCAAATTACATGACACCCTTGACAGATATTCAAGAAATTTTGAGGTCATCATGTGAATAAAATTAAATTCTATCTTTGTACTGGAGAAATATTTGATTTATTTTGGCAAAAAAAAAAAGTTTTGCCATAAAAACTGAAAAACACTATTTTTCTCACATCCCCTTCCATCCCCACCTTAAGAAATAGGCATAGCTAGGCGATAGTTATGGTTCATCATTACGACTCTTAGTACCTAACATATCTGGCAAACATACTAATTACAAGCATAATTTCTTGCCTAAAGTTTACCAGAGAATACTGAGTGTGCAGGTTTCTTAAAGGATTTTTTTAAGAAGAAATACACATGTATTATAATTTCAGTAAAGGCTCGATCTATTTTGTTAAAAATCAGGAAATTTATGCACCATACTATCTTTTGAAAAGCGCTGTCTTAAACTTTAAATATTTTAGAGTTTGACTTTTAGTCTATACACTGTGGGTGAAAATTTAGCTAAGTGGATTTGAATTCCATCTCAAAGACTATTTAATTTGCACCAATAACGGACCCATTATCTACATATAACATTAATTGTTATTTTTGCACAGTTTATTTTAATTCAAACTATATTTTTAAGATTTAAAATAAAAATCATAAAGGTTTGCTCCTTTGATTTACTCACTAACCTTATTCAAACTTACTAATATTGATGCTGTATATATACCATCACTAATGCTACCTTAGCAAATAGCCAAAGGTGCATTTATTTGTTTAGTACCTTAGCATTTATTTATATAGTAATAATCACAGCCAAAGTTTGTTAAAATTTAGCAATACCTTAAATAATATTTATTTATAAAATTATTTTAAAATAAAAACGAGTCCCAAAACAATAAAAAAATTGTTGTACTTTATAAAAGTTCAATGTCGGTTTTTCTATACAAATAATAAAATGTAGGAAAGAGTGATAGGAAGATTTAAACACAATCTAGCTTTCACAGTAAAAATAAGAACATACGGTATTTCATAATAAACATTGTTGCAATTATACAAAGAGGTATTGGTGCATCTTAAAGGAAATTGTCTCTTACTGCACCTTATTTTGATCTTTTTTTTATTTTATGGGAACTCTTCAATAGTATGTGGAACATGCAACACAATTTTTTTACACTAGTGGGAGAAAAGTAAAAATAACAATGCATAAATAGTTTCAAATAACCTCAAAGGTAAAAAGAGTGTTTTTTTAAAAGTATGATACTTTACAATTATTGCTACCGATTGAGCTAAGGTTTTGTACAACATTGCATTGATATTGATACAGGGATATTAACTTCATCAGAATGTAATTTAGAGAAATCAGTATTGGCAACCATCATTATTGAGGAAACCAAATTATATAATATTATATTATTTTTCTGCTATTTCTTGTCACTGATACATTTTACTATGTGATCAAAATAATTATTTTGGGATATTATTTTTTGATAAAATTTGTTTTTAACTAATAAAATTGTTGATCTATGAATTACAAAAAATACAAGCTTTGGTTAAATTTATAAAATACAATTATTTCATAAAATATAATTGAAACATTAATTTTGTAGTTTTATATAAATTATTTTGAGAACAACAAATTATTTGTAAATTTTTATTTTTTATTGAACAATATGAAAGTATTGATCATTTAATTGCATCCCCTTATGGAAGTAATCCAGTTTTTTTTAATATCTTAGAAAATGGATGGTATATTCCATCTCTTCCCTTTTATTTAATACTAAACAATTTTGTATAAGGTCTAATTAAATAATTAACAATAATAATATGTAGATTTATTTTAATGTTGATCCACTATATTAGAAGTAACCTCTTTTCACAAAATCTTCTTAAGGTTTTCATTAAAGGATAAGTGTACTAGCTTAACCATAATATATAAAAAAATATACTATTTTTCAAAAACTAATGAGGGAACAATTAACATTTTGGGGAGCCCTGGTTTATATTACTTAGTATCGACAGCATCAATATTAATACATTTGTTCACATTTACATTAGTTGTATATATTTTTCTCCTTTTTGTTTCTTATTTGGTTCTTATTTATTTACATCAATTTACATAATTGTTCACAAACAAAGCATATGTGATGGTTAATGCTAGAAAATGGCAATGATCTTTATTCGGTTATTGTTTATTATGTATTTTGAACCTTATTATATTTTAAATTTGTTATTCTCTAGGATGTTTAATCTAGAATATGTGGGTATTTTTATTTTACTCACATTCTACATTATTAATATTTTAGAAAAAATGTTAATTGTACATTTTTTGAACATATAATAGTATTTCATAGTGTTATGGTATATTACATAAAATATACTATCATTGTGAGGAATAATAGTTTTTTCTTTTTAACTTTTTCCCCTGAAGTAGAATTTGCAGACCATTACTTTACCAATTTCAAATTTTAACCACTCTGATATTAAAGTTTTATTTAGCACCCCATCTCACCACCCAGTCAGGTTTTCACAATAAAAATGTATCAAGTTCAATAAACTCACTATTCTTATTTAATCTAAACTTTGAAATTAAAATGTTAAAACCAATAAAATAAGCATCCTCTATATATGTAATTCCAATAAATTGTACCTAGTAAATAAATAATCTAATATTAAAAACAAAGAAATGATAATAAAATGTTTCTTATTTAATACTGTAGTGATATCTGATATTAAATTTCTATTGTAAAAATAACTAAGAGTATGCTCTGGGGACAGACTTAATACTCCCACCCCCTCTGAGTTTTAAGCTAACATAACACACATCATCGATCTGTGTACAGTATTATCAACTTAATACCTATATCAAAGTATCCAAGTTGAGTTAAGTTGGTGCAAATAAATCATACAAATGATCAGGCAGTAGAGTCTACACCCAAGTTTACATTATTACTCTCCATTGAACCAGGTCTAGTAGTAACCTCTGTCACTAAAAAAAAATCCACTTAATTAAGTTGGCAGGTTGATTTTGATGCTGGTAACATACTTTAAATGCAAACATTTGAATTTTTGAAGTAAAGAACACTTAGTTACTACTCAAAAATAATAGTTTTTATCATTTAAAGAAACACCATTGCCACTTCTCATGCAAAATAGCAAATAAATTAACAATAATAAAGTTACATTAAAATGTACACTTTTATTATTTTGCAGAAACTTTATATTTAACTTTTTAACATATTTATGTCTTTTTTAAAAAAAATATTTTTTAAAGTGAAAATCAAGCAAGGACACATTATTTATTATTTCAACAACTTTCTTCTTTTCAACAAAAATATTTGTATCTATTATTGTTTTCAAAAGCGAAAGATGAAATTTCTTATCTCATAGTTTCTGCAACATAATTCTTTTTCTCTTTCGATTTTAAAGGTTCACTCAAAACTGTTGTTTTCATTAACCTAGTACTTGTGTAATATTTAAACAATATTTATGCATGCATGTCACTCAATATGTCAGCAATGTAATCTATCAATAAAGTCGTTTAACTGTATGACATACTTCATTAATGACATCATATCGGCAACAAACAACTCATTTATTGCTCAATTTGCTTTCTATTAATGTTAATTTCTTGCAATTTGTCGAATCGTTTTAGATTTGAGTATTTAAAAAATAACTCTATGCTATAATGAATTGTAGTCAGTTTTGAATGGACCTCTGGTATTAGATCAAGTGATGTGGGCACAGTTAGATAACGAATGCTATGTAGAAAGTATTGAACCCAGGCCACATGGAGCACCTCCCTTTCCCAACATCGCTCCCTGGTACTTGAACATACGGCAGTACTAATTGAACATACGCGGGGAGAAATAACACTTCAATATCTGATCAAACACATCGTTTGCTCTCTCTCTCTCTCTCTCTCTCTCCCTAAATATTACAACTTTACTAATTTTATTATGATGACCAATGAGCTTCTCACAAATTAACAATATTTTATTTATTAGGGCAATGGTACTTTAACATTTACTGCTTATTTAATTTGGAAACTTCTCAAAACTACGTTCATAGACTATTTAGAGGACTATTATTAAAAATAAAATAAAAAGGGTTTAGTTTACATTTGATAATATTCCAACTAAAAAAATGCACGTTGAGTGAATGATACTCAGTTTTTTAGTATGTTATTTAGCCATTCTTAACCAAAGCTGCCAACCTATTAATTTAAATATTTCCATAATTTTATTTGAATTTTTTTAGAATCATATTTTATCATATAGTTGACAATCATTGTTTAAACAGGCTAATATGTATATTTAAATTTTTTTAGAAATCCTATATTTAAACAAAATCCTGTTAAGTTTTTTTTAATCTCCACTAAAATATCTTCGAATTTTTAAGCTTTTGTAATTTATGATACATCATTACTAACAAGTAAATATTTCATTGTAAAGGTTTCTCAGATAGTTTTTTTTTATGCTACAATGTTCTGAATAAACTGAATACCTATATATTGTTTTTGTGGAGTCATTGATGCATTTTATTCATTAGATGTTTTTCTTAAAATAGTTTTAGCACAAATGTTGACACAAAATTTCCTTGTTTTTAAGATATTGAAGTGTTAATTTCAAAAGTAAAGTATGAAAGCGATATAAAAGTGAAACATAATTAACATTGTCAAGTGGCAAGCTGGAAGCAATGTGGGAAAAGCAACAAGGTGCACATAATCGTCGTGAAGGAACAGAAACGAAGCATATAATTAATGTAGAGAACAGAATTATCATACATTTTCTGTTCAGTGATGTTGTATATAGTGTGGGTGTGTTGTTTGAAAAAAAAAATAAGTTGGCAAAGGAAGGGGCAATCTTGCATTAGTATCAGAAAAAAATCATGCTAAAAACATAAGTTATGTTTCAAAAACAATGTAGTTTTGTTAAAAAAAAATTTTGGATAAGATTTTCAAGCCACATTAAATTCATACTTGAATATTATAAATTTATCTTTGAATAATTATTATTATTATCTATATTATTATATAAATGTCAGTGCCATCATACTCCGCAAGATGGTATGCCCCATACGACTTTTTATTACATAAGTATTTCAAAATATGCAAGTAAAAATCAAATCAGAGCACTCTTCGAAATATATATTTTTTTAAGTAAAATTATACTTACGAACACTAGTTTCAGTACAAAATTGTTTGATAGCATGAAACTTACATTGATTTTGATCATAACTGCACTGCCTTGTGCTTATACACTAGGTTATGTTATTTAAGCCTAGCAAACATATTTCAACAGCAAAACTTCAATTCACATATTACATATTGATTTATATAATTATGTGTCATTAAATGTGGTTTTTTTTTAAATGAAATTATGTCAACGATGATTAAAATAAGTTGACAAAATACACACGCACAGAGGGTCAATATGTAATGGAAGTTAAACTGTCAAAATTCATTCCACGAAAGGAAAACTAAACACACAAACATCTATTAAAGATGTGATGTCATTCCTGCGCCCTTTAAAACTATTGAGCATTCACAACTGTCGAAGATTAAAAAGCCGTGCTATCTGGTTGTACTACTTTTGTATTTGACAAGAAAATTGAAGGAGTGATTAAGGTGGGGATGTAGGGTATATGAAAAAAGGTGTTTTTGCAGTTTTTACACCAAAACATCTTTTTGGTCAAAATAAATCAAATATTACTTCAGTACAAACATCCAGTTTAATTTTCTTCACATGGCAACCTCAACATTTCTTGAATATCTATCAAGAGTATCCTGGAATGTGATGACAACTTTTTTCCTTCATTTTAAAAGTTTGCCGCTATGCTCATAATGGATATTCAAGAATTGTTGATATCACCATGTTAAGAAAATTAAACTCTATGTTTCTATTAGAGCTATATTTTATTTATTTTGGCCAAAAAAAGTTTTGATATAAAAAGTGCAAAAACTCTGGTCTTTTCTCGTGTTCCCTTCAGCCTCACCCTAAGGATCAAAACGATACTTGTAGAAGTTAGAAGATGCGTTGATCTGGTTCGTACTCTAAACTAAGGGCCAAAGACAGTTTCATTTCAATCAAGTTTTTGCTCCGGTGATGGCGAAATTTCTATTACATAAAATGCAATAATATAATAGTCTTATTCAAATGTTAGTTTCATTTAATCTTTTTTTTTTTTTGTGTGTGTGTAGCTCCACTTAATACTCAATATATATTGTTGAAGTTATAACGTGTTGGCAATGACATTTCTATTACGTGTAAGATTGGCCATCACTGGTTGTCAGTAACATGTTGAAACAGTTGGGATGTGAATGACAGGAACTGGTTGTCTCAAACTAGTTGGTAGCACTGGTTAGTTAAAACTCATCTAGCAATTACTCCAATCATTCTTATTCATGTTGGGGTCAAAGTGAGGTCAGATATATGGCTCAAAATAGTTTTAACAAAATTGGCAACTACTTTTTGTGTCTCTCCTCCTTTTAACACCCTTTAATTAAGAAGAATTGTGATTTTAATTTAGACAAAATGGTTGAAATGAACAAATAAATGGTTAGTATAATACTAACATACTGTTTAATAGAAGTGGGTTGGTTAAGCTAGTGTCATGTAAAGGGAGAAGATAATTAAAAATAGCACCTTCCTTTTTATTAAAACTACAGTGCTATTTTTTTATTAATAATATTTACATTTTTAAGTCTTGCTGAAATATTGTTAGTAATAGGTGTATTTTGGGGGCTCTCAAATTGGGGAGTAGTGGGGCTACCCATGTGTGTATTATGAGGCAAGAAGAGATTAAAATTGACTGGACAGTGATGAAGTTTGTATATGTGTTATTTATAAGATTCTTGATTAATGATTATTAGACTTTGAAAAGCTAGTATAACTGGACTAATTTTGTTAAATTAATAAATTATTTAATGGGTGTACAAACAATTTTTCTGAATAATACTTTTTTTAAAGTAGAGTTTTGCCCAATGAGGAAGAATTTATGAAGCAAAAGGGGCGGTGGCCAGAAAATGTTTGGGGAAATACTGGTTTACATGATAGATAATTGTATTACATTTTAAAATGCAAGGAAAACTATCGAGTCCTCGTGAATGGCATGAAGCAGATTCCTAAACTAACTTTGTTTATGGATCTACATCACTTTCCAATCATGAATATGAAAATGATTTGAATACTATTCTTTACAACTAAGGATATGTGACCTATATAACATGCGTATCTAAATAACATACTTTGAGCATTTTCTCATAACATTGGAGATTGATATGAACTATATACTGCTACAAGATAAAGTAATGTTTTGTAGATTACATTACAAACATTAAATTCAAGAAAAAATATTTTTGATAGTAGAGCCTAATTTGATTCCTTTTATTTTGTATGTAAAAAATGTTATATTTGACAATTTTAGATTATTCTAAGTGAAATATTTGAAACAATGCAATAGCTATTTGAATAAATTCATTCTCAATAACATTTGTTTGACAATTTTCTTTTTTTGTATTGAGAATATTAACAATATATTAGTTTTTAAATACATTTGAAACTAAATTAGATTTCTTTTATCATTCTCCAATTATGTGATATGTAATTTTACCAAAGAAAAGGTATAACATATTTTTTAAATATTAATTTTGCACAGCACTATAAAGGGTGGACTACGTGTTAATATCTTACTAATTAATATTATCATATATATTTGTGAGACTAGCTAATTATTGTTAAAGTCAGATTACTCTTAGCAATGCTATCATGCAGTTGTCTCTTTTTTACGTATTTATGAAGAAATATAATTTGAATATTTAATAAAAACTAATTTGTAATAAAGTAATATTTTACAGTACAACCTTGCTTCTTTATTGTTCATGGTACTAATTTATTTCCAATAAATAGTGAGTGAACTTCCTTGAATTAAGCTACGAATTAAAAATGCAAACAATGAAATGCTCTCAATTATATTTCGACTGAAAAAATTGTTAGAATGTTTTTTATTTTGTTTTTTGTAGATAATTTAGTTCTTACCATAGATCATAAGACTTTTTTGGAATAAATTTTATTCACATTGATTAAACATCAAATTGTCTCGTGGAAACTTACAGTAGTAATTTTGAAAATTCACAAATTCATATATAAAAACAAGGTTTTACCGTGCTTTGTTAAAAATACCGAGTTTTTTTCTTCATATTGCTACCAAGTTGCTATTTTTAAGCAAATTTGGTTTGTTTTCCCTTCTTTTTTCTATACAATATTGAATGTTTTTAAAATTTTATATCACTAATTTACAACTTAGGATATTATTTATATGCGAATTTTATAAATATATTGATCAAATATTTCAAAATTCTAAGATAAAAATAAAAACTCCACTCTATGAAAAATTAAATTACACAGTGTATATTATTTATGCTTATAAAATCGAATAGGTCACTAATTATTATTGTTTCAGCAATTATTGTGCTAAAAATATACATTACTGATGTTAACTTTTACAGTACATCAAATAGCTAAACCAATTTAAAATGTTAGTGCATGCGCTAAATATGGTTTAAAAATATGTCGGTAATGTCTATAATTATTTCTAGCCAATATTTCAAATTGAGTTTTGGAAAATTGGGCCCCAATTATATAATCTCTATGCCCACGAGTTTTAAAATATTATTTAAAAAGTAAATAAAAAAGAGTGCATTTTATTATTCTAATGTCTTAAAAAATCTAATCATTTTTTAAAATTCAAAGCAATTTTATATCTACTTACAACAAACACTGGATTATTGATGTTGGTGTTAAATATGCCCTATTTTTCAATATAAATTGAACTATGGTTGACCATATTTTGTCCTAAGAAGAATTATTGCATCTGCATAGAGTGCAACAACTTTTTGGATAATACTATCTTGTCTTTAAAGGTTTGTTAATATGGTAATTAATTTACAAACTTGTATGAGTCCCATTAATGACGCATCCAGAAGTTAAATTGGGGGTATGGGGAGGAGAAACAAGTAATGCATCTTTTATCTAATTGGGAATTTTAGAAAAACTTTAAATGTTTGTAACGGTATACCTTTTAAATACCAAGATTTTTGCCTGAAATTAAAGTTTAACCTATGCATTCAACACATTTACAGTGAAGAACAGTTTATTATAGTGTTGTAGTTCATGTTTTAAGTTTTAATTAAATCTATTTTTTTTACTCCATCTCACTCCCCTGAGTGCACCATTTAACCTAATGCAATACATAATAATCCAGAGTTGACCATATAAAACTGCTCTGAGTGTATTACTAATTGTAAGTTAGTAATAAAAATGTTACTAATCTATCTGTGCACCATGCAGTTGAGTGCGGTCGCTAGCAGAGCGTAGCAAGGAGCGAGGATCGGGAATGGAGGGTCTAGGTTATGTGTGGACATCGCAGAATTACACATGTCTTCTTCACAGAAGCACATGTGGCCCGTGCCGCTACTTTCCATCATGCACACGTGATCCACCATGAAGAGGTTTATCTGCAGCTGGGATGTGCATGTCCGTCGAACACTCTCGTACGCTGTCATTAGGTTAAGTGGTTGGTTGCACGTACATAAAAAGAAAAAAAAATGAGAGAGGACAAATATTTACATTTCTTATACAATAGTTAGTTAATATATATTTTAAATAACTAAATTAAATCTAAGACTGCTTGGTAAATTTGAATGATTCATATTTCTTTTTGTTCATCTCACCTTACTACCTGCTCAGATTATCAGCATATTCGCTCTAATTAAGTAGGAATGGAAGGTAAAATTTACAACTAATGTAGCCACATTTATGTCTAGGAGCAGGGAAAAATTAATTAAAATTCACCCAAGTACACACAACTGGAATTTTAGCCCCAATTTCCTTGTTACTGCTAAACGAGATCAGTAGAGATCTGACACCTTAGCATAGGTTTTAATTAATTGTAGATCTTAAATTATGGACATTGGCATGATTTGAATGTTCATAAATTCCATTCAGGGGTCCAAATATTAAATACCTTATGTGAGTAGTTTTGGTTCTAATTTTTTACACATAAATATGTGAAAACCTAAATTTAAAAAAAATTGAATGGGAGTAAATTAATGGAAAATAATTCTTTTATCAATATTGCGTTGTGTTAAAACTTTTCTTATCTCCTTTTTACTCTCTTTTGACACCTTGGATTGGGTTAAAACTGGGTATTAATGGTTTTTATATGGTTCTCTCAGGGGATTTTTGGAATTAGAAATTCAACCCTAAAATTAAGTGTAGTTTAATGAAGGGCAAAAGAGAATAAATTAATTTTCTCAAAATCTGTTAATAACAATTTTGATTAAATTTTGTATCCAGGGCATTTTTAAAATTACAAACAAAAGATCAACTCTCGCTATCCCATAAAATTTACTTTAAGGGTACTTTACATAAGCAAAAATTTCCAATTTTGATATCTCGCAACTAATTGAGATACAAAGTAACTTATCATTGTAAAGTTGTATCTTAAATATATTATATAAAAACATATTTTCAATATACTTTTATTAAACCAATAGTTTCCACAACTTGGGATATGAATATATATATATATATATATATATATACACTATTCATGTGCATTTTTATGAGTTTTTTTTAACATTCCACGTCAATTTTTGAGATTTAAAGTACCTTCTTGTAGCATTTTGAATGCCATTATATTGGTAAAAAAAAATTGCAAATTTTTAGGGTATTAAAATCCAAACCCTGATAATAAAAAATTACATTTAAAAAAAGGTTTTTTAGCTTTTGATAAATATGATTAGAATTTAAAACAGATAAACAAATTTAAATTACAAACTTATTTTTTGAATTTTTTCAAATGTTTGGTAAAATAAATAAATAATCAAGAATATAAAACCAGTTTTGATGTAAATAATCAATTTAGCTACAACCTTACCCATTGTAAAACTGAGAAGGAAAGTAGTGCTATTAAAATAAAACCAAATAATGTCTTATAAATGACCAAAACAAAAATTGAGTTTGCTTTTATTGTAATGTTAGTTGACGAAGAAAATCCATGAACTTAAAACAACTTTGTACTTTTCATGTCAATGTGATATTGTGTTTTAAAGCGATGTCATTTTACTTTAGTGTTAGGCCGTCAATATTTATTTTGTGTGTGTTGAGCGTATTATTGCTTGTTTATTTGTAGAAATGAACGGCCACCCCACATACAAACAGCAAGAAGGTAAAAAAAGACAATAAAGGGATTAAAAATTTGAATAGGTTTCTATATCAATGAAAGGTGCTTGCTAGAAATATTTACCTTCTGTCATTACAAACCTTCAAATATGATTTATTTTGCTCTATAATTTCAATAATACAATTTCTTACTGTCATAGGTTAACTCAAAAATTACTCTTTTTGTATAATTTCACTATCTATAAATCTAAAATACACTTTATTTCAATTAACATTATGTGAGTACACTTCCTTTAAATTTTATCTTCGTAATAGTCATCTCATTATTGTAACTAAACGCAGATAGTCCGGACGTGTAGTAAGATGCCGTGGAGATAAAATAATCATAATAATCTTACTGTATATAAGATTACAGTAAAATATTACAAGAACTATTCACAATATGTTACTTAAGATATATTTTTGATTTTATTAAGTATTTAATAATATAAAATATAAGAGATCTATGCTTCGGTCACTTACAACTTTCAGCGCCTTGGCATAAACATTAAAGAATATACCTCTTCCAGATATTCATAAACAAGGAAACATGTTATCTTGTAAAGTATAAACTGTTGCCCAAAGTGTGTGTGATAAACCACACAAAGTCAATAAAGAGTGAAAGAAACACTTATAGAAGGCCTGTAAAAGACGTCCCCGTTTGCTAACTAACACTCACGTGATCTGATGTTGCGGACCATTTTGACGCAGCACCCATTGCAGGTCATAAGCGGGGGTTGGTCTCGTGGAAGCGCGGTGTAGTTAAAGGGATCCTTGCACCGGATATCCGCCCAGCTGTCGCACTCGTAGCAGTAGATGGAGCGTGCTACCAACACGACAAAACATGTGACCAGTGCTGCAACACTAGTGTATACTGGACCAAAACATCGTGGGGGGTCTCAATTTATTCGTTTGGATATGTTTAAAAAATATTACACTTGGAGACGAGAACCAAAGCAGAGACTGTTTTAATTAACACGTCAATACCCCACTTCTTAACTATCTAAGCCTTGTCCAATGCTAATCTCTCATTGTTTAAGGTAGCTCTAAGTAGCCGATGATCTCACACGTCCATCACAGACTCTACCTTAAACTTTACATCCATTACTGTTTCCAGCCTGTGGCCTGGGTCAGTTTTTTATTCAAGCCATATATTTTACACCATCTACTGGCTGCCTGTCGTAGCTTCATATGCCCTATAATATAACTTAAAACTAGGACAGGAACAACATCCAGTCCTGGGCCGTTAATTCATCACTGTGAAAGGGCGAACCCACATTTAAATAATTATACGTTTTTCAGTTATGCCACGAATCTAGTCTGGAACCCTTATCTCAGTAGACAGATATGCTATCGACTGAGCTAACGTGACGGACTTCTCTACCTACTACTATGAGATACAAACTACTCTGAGTGAGGGATTAATTCTGTAGTTTATTATTAGTGTAACATTTTCGTGCTAAGTTAAAGGTCTCAGTCTAGATTACCAAGTCCAGCCATCATGTTGTGTACAATATTTAAATGAATTTTTTTTCAGTGGCTGTTAATGATTTCCAACAAACCAAATTATTATTGAAAAATTAGGAATGAATCTATCAAATACTAGGATGTTTTAAAAATAAGGGCACAAGTGTTATTGTTTGTGTATTTATATTAAAAGTGACTTTCATAAATACAAGTGGTGTCCTAAAACTATTTCTTTGCACAGTCTAGGAGTATTTTGAGGCAGCGATTTATCTATAATGTCTAGGTAGAAATCTAGATACTAGGTTTACATAATGTATGTTCACTATTATCTTCCTGTGAGTAAAATGTATCCACTGACAAACACCGCTGTATAAACGGTTGCTTCAGGATCTATCTCACGGCGACTAGGCTAATTCCCCTGTTACATGCTACCTGCCAAACATTACTGTATATATAGTTGCTTCAGGATCTATCTCACGGCGACTAAACTGATGTCCAGGTTACATGATACCTGCCAAACACTACTGTATAAACAATTGCGACATTATATATATATATATATATATATATATATATTATG
>CABEEJ010001629.1:116126-118626 GCA_901482245.1 Timema douglasi
AAAAAAAAAAAAAAAAGTCGAATGGTACTTAGAGGAGCTGTTATATTTTTACATGTAAGTTCGTTTCAGAGAATATTTAAATCTAATCAGATTTTTCTTATGAAAAGAAAAACTTGGAGAAAATGTATTAAGTATCTTATCGAGCATATGAATTTTAAAAAATGAACGTCAAATGTGCGTCAAATTACCAACAACGCCATCTTTTATATTTGAAGTAGAGTTCTATGGCGCTGTTATTCGTAAGTCAAAGTACCGCTCTACACATTACAAATATGAATGTGTATATATTTGACCAAACTATTAACCGGAAACCCTCCAAATCACGTTTCGTGCTCCCAGGAATTTAACTCTGCATTTTGTAAACTACGGACATAATGTATTAATGTGCACACCAAGCAAGCCAAATAAAAAAAACATTAGAGGGAAATTTAAACTTTCAAAGTAATTCTAAGCAAGAGTTGGAGGACAGAGCCTTCAGCAATAACTGTTATCAAGGATCCTTCCCCCTTGAAGCCGACTTGACATAAATAACAGAGGCGACTCCGAGTAGCGAAAAGGGAAGAAACAACTCCACAGAACAGACAAAACACACCCTCGAGAGCGAGGTTCGCTTACATTTATGGTAACACTCCTGGGTAGTAAGACTGACGGATGCTAGAAGAAGAACTGAAACAAGAAGAAACGCAACAAAAAACAGACCAGGAAGGAATTGGCGGTAATATGGTGACAGGAGAAGTACCTCCTGAAACGTGGTGCCCCTGTAACATTCACAAGAAAATAGATATTAATAATTATATTGCAAGATAGTGTTATGATTGAAATAGAATTCATTCCTCATATTCGTTAGAAACAGTGTTCTGATACGAGTTTAGTTTACTCCTTGCTATCGTTAAACATATTGTTTTGATACGAGTTTACTTAACTCATTGTTAACGTTAAGCACAGTGTTCTGATACAAGTTTAATTTACCTCCTGTTAACGTTAAATACATTGTTTTGATACGACTCTAATTCCCTCCTTGCTATCGTGTAACTGTTCTGGTACGATTTTAATTGACTCCTTGATATCGTTAAACACAGTGTACTGATACGAGTTAAATTCCCTCCTTGTTATCGTTTAACTGTTTTGATAAGATTTTAATTAACTCCTTGCTATTGTCAAACGTAGTTTTCTGGTAGTAATTTAATTCCATCCTTGCGATGAACGTGATGTGTTCACATCAAACTTCTGATAAAGCGTGCTTCCATTCCGAGGCACCAGTGGCGTATGGGCATTTACAATTCAATGCAAAGCATGTATATGTTTAATTCACTTTATCTTTAGTGAGGACATTACTAGGTATACCCAGTGTGAATAGTTGCTTAATACTTGACTTAAAAACTAAATCAATTTAATGCAGTGTAATTAAAACAAAAAGTCCAGCCCTACCACAAAGTTAATTACTATGAGGCACCTCTAGCCATTTAACCACTGGAAAAGAAGTGAATACCAAAAAGATCTTACACTAACAACTGAAGTATAATCCACGATAATAAGATTAAAAGAATGAATCAAACTTTGACCTATAGAGAGTAAAGGTAATTTAAAAAGTGGAAAGTCTACAGCTCATGGCACTCTGCCGGGATTCGAGCCCGAAACCCCCAGTCAAGGGTGGCTGAGTGCAATGCAAACTCAGCGCCAGATAAACATTAAATGTTACAAATTTTAATTTGTTTTAACCTCAGACACCTTAAATAAAGCCGCAGTAGAGTAAGAAAAATTAGCTTTACAAGAATAAAAACGGAAATTTAAAAAAGGCATTCAACTAATTCGCAAAAGAATATAGATTCAACAAAGAATAAAATAGAGCCCGCGAAGAGGAACATAACTTTTTAAGATTGCTTAAGATATAATGGTCAAACATATAAATGTCGAGTCTATCGTTCAATTCCCATGTCTGATTTTCATTTCTAAATCTAAATAGTATGATAGTTAGAATAGGCTATAGTGCTTATCAGATACTATAATAGCTTGGATATTTTATCCGTCATGCTCCTATAGAATCAAACACATTCCATTTTAAGTTTTATAATTTAAAAAATTTCATTAAAAGGTAAAATAAGCTCATTTTAAATGACATTTAATAAAAAAAATGGCACGGTTCTAAACATAAATCCAGCCTTCTCCATAACAAATAAAGTCATTGAATAGTTTCACAATAGAATATTTTAAAGCAATTGAGGATTGATTTAGTAGGCTTGAAACTTCAGAATTTACAATCCTATAAGAAATTCCGTAGGGGGAGGCTAATCTCCTTAAAATAGGTGGAGCCCTTAGATTATGGAGACACACGAATGGCGTCCCTGTCTACTCCCGGAACTGTTCAGTGCGGACACCGGGGGATTTCACATGGCGTGCGGGTGGAGGGAAATATGCAAGTTGGTTCAAGTCACGCTAGGAACTACTTTGTTCAATACAGATGTATGATCGATCCGGAGATGACAAAGAAAACTATTAAAAT
>CABEEJ010001629.1:121126-128427 GCA_901482245.1 Timema douglasi
GGGGTTATAAGTCCTGTGGATTTTCCCCCACAATATTACCATAAGTTATTTGTTAAGTGAATGATAAGAAATACTAAAGTTTTATTAATAATACTTTCGGGGGGGAGATTAAGTGAACCCTAATACCACCCCCTAACACCTTCAGTAAGACCTCGATGAATTTAGTCTTCATCTCTTCATCTTGGTGAGGTACAGACTAAATTAACTAGATTATTTTTGAGGCTAAAGAGGCCGATTCAACGTGACAGTGAAAATGTTAATAATTGAATAAATAATGTATTATTCAAAACAAATAAAAAATCTGCCAATAACTTTTAATAATAGCATTATTACAAATATAATTATATTTAAAAACACATAGGAAATGTATTCAAGATAATACGAATAGTCTAAATTATTAAGAAAATATTTATCTACATTCTTTTGTATGGTTATTATTGTTTATTATTTAAAAAAACCTCACCAGGGGACAAGTATGCTAAGTTATCAACCTAAAATCATCTGGATTATCAGTGACGGGAAAGTTGGGGTGCAAACCTTGGCCAAGTATAATTATGTTTTTTCCCTAAGTCATTTCTCATTTTCCGTTCAAGCAAAAAATTGGCAATTTCCTTTAAATTCTACTACCTTCCTTATTCCCGCCACATAATAATCTAAATATGAAGGTATACCGGACAGGTAGTATAAGATGTGGATCACAAAATGTATTAATAACGTAGATTATATATTTCAAAGTCATTTTATAATCATTACACTTTAATGATATGTTGGGTAATTTTTATAATATATTTCTCGATTAATACTTCTTGAAATCAAATGTGAGAATGAGTCATCTGTCATTATAAAATAGAAAGAGAGGGAATAAAATGATAAGTTCACCCTGAGAGGGCTCTAGTCTATGTGCCGACAACCCTTTCCCTCTTCATCTGACGAGTTTACACATTCACTTTAATATTTGCGCCTTGAAAACATTGACTTGCTTTTTAATTTCACCTTTTCCTTGTTTCCTATTCTAGATAAACATTTGCTACCACGGACTTTTTTAATCTACATCCTGGAAGGAAGACCCCTACAAACCATTTTAGTGACCAAGAAAAATAGCCTAAGTTGTCGAGGATTTATAAAAAAATACATTTCAAAAAACTACTCAAAGATAAAAATAATAATTTTGTGACAATGTAGGACTATTTTTAGAATTATTTAAGAAGTTAATGTTTTTGTTTCAACATTATATCTTTAAAACTCACTGAGTAAAACGTAAATTCACTAACATGAGAAATCCGGTCTTGACCTGTCGTAACGTCACAGGTAGGCAACGTTCTTAATGAGACAAAAATAATCAAATAGGCCCTACCACCATAATCGTAAAACATATTAAATATATATATATTTCACACATATATTTAATTAAACTTATACTTGACCACTTTTTTTTTCTTATATTGGCAAGTTGGTGGAAAGAAGTGATGACTCCCCTTCGAGTTCAAGAAATAATGATTCCGCTCTAGTTCAAGATCCTCATGCGTGACAAATCGACACGCTTGGTCTAACGCGTCACTCTCACAATAGACTGGCCTGCCTATGACGGGGAGATCGGGATCCGAATCTCAGTTGGGTGGCCCGAGAGCGATTTTTCAACCTTTCCACACATATGCGGGTACATTTCTTCTGAATTCAACCCCCCTCACCCTTAACACATTGGTGTAATTATTAGATATGTGACCAACCCGGACGGTTAGTAAGACGCGATGCTACAAAAACAAAAGGAAGAGAGTGTTCATGACTTGTAAAGAAGTCTGAGAATGCGTACAGAGACGCAGGGACTAGGTTACCTGAGGGTTGGAGGGGAGGGGGGGATGGAAGATGCAAATTAGAAACGGTTAATTTTTTTTTTTTTACAATAGCATCTTACTACCCGTTCGGGCTATACATATTTTAATAACGCTAATGGTGTAAGGATGATACCCGCCTCGGTGGCGTAGTTGGCTAACGCGCTAGTCGTGTTGAGCTCGACTGCTGAGGACGGGGAGATCGAGGTTCGAATCTCGGTCGGGTGAACTGGGGGAGGTTTTTCCTAAATGGTTTTCCACTCTCCCTCCACGCAAATGCGGTTTCATTTCCTCTAATTCAACCTTCCCAATTCCTAATCCATTAACGTAATTAGTACTTAAAGCGTATAACCCGAACCGGTGGTAAGATGCAGTGCTAACTAATTAAAAAATAATAATGTAGGGATGATAAAGGTAGGAGAAAGAAACGTTTAGAAAATACAAATAGTGTATATTTTTTGTGGTATAAATTAAAAAAACATTCTAGTTTAAATTTTATAGGTATTGTTAATACGCCTATCTATATAAAAAAAACTGTCAGTTGCAGGTCACATAACTTTACGTGCAAATGTATTAAAATGGTTTTAATACCGTTTATAACTGTCAAAAAAGTTGTTTCTGTAGCATCGCGTATTACTATCCATTAGGGTAATAGCCTGCTCATACGTACGAATTATGTTAAAGTGTTAACGATGAGTAAGGTTAAATTTAAAGCAAGTGTACCTGCCTTTCCATGGAAGAAGAGTGGAAAAACAATTTATTAAAAAAAACTTAATACACCCAATCGGGATTCGTAACCTGATCTCCTGTGATTGACAACCTTAGTCTATTGCGAGAGTAGTGCCTCAGACCCCGCTGTCATGGAAGCGGTTCAGTAAATAGTCCGCTATGAACGCGCATCTGGGATCGAACAAAGGTCTCCTTCAGACCTAAGCCGACCTCTCTATCCACACTACCCCACGGTTGATGTGCCAACGTCGAACCGGGGACATTTGGTGATGTGCACGTGAGTGATTCTATGAAGGATCTTGGATAAAGCGAGGAGGTTTAAAAGGTTTGGTGTTAAATTTAGCAAGCGGCGTTGATTGGTCCAGGCTTGAGAGTAAACTCTTATCCGATTGGCTGCTAGCCAAGCTCACGGCACGCGGTCGAGTCCCACACATCGGTGGTGTTTGTCTTGTGGTGGGTACACAGGGTGACCGCGGGCCACTCCTAAATTGCAAGTGTACATTGATCAGGGCTACCACTATATTACTACAAAATTCCTTGTTTGCGAGGTTTTCACAAAGAATTCTAATTTTTTCCAGACTTTTTTTAGGTAATATATATTAAATTATAGGGGAACTAGATTTGGTTTTTCATAAAATTATCAATAATGTAATTTTATATATATATATATATAAAACCCAAGGCAATCAAGGTCATATATATGTGTATATATATATATATATATATATGACCTTGATTTTCTTGGGTTAAAGTGCTCAACTCAGGACCGAAGCTCTGAGTGCATGCCCAGCGCCGGAAGGAAAGAAACCACATCAAGCCAACCTGCATGTTGTTGAATAAGAAGAATGTGTGTGTGTGTGGGGGNAAGAAAAATAATAAAATATAAAAAAAGTAGTGGAAATATCAAAAATACAATTTTATGCTTATCGAATTCTATAAGACGATTTAATTTAGCAAAGGTAAATTACTTTAATTTAAAACCTTTTCACTAATCTTTATTATTTTACACATAAAAAAAAAATTAATATCGATAAGATTATAGTAAATGTTACAATTTTTCGTTTGATACCTACTATTTAAAGCTTGCAGCTTAACTCCCTGAATAAAAAAATAAAATAAAAATAATCTCGTAGCTCTTAACTTTTTGATGAACTTTCTTGTGATTTCCCTGTTTTTCCCGAACGCACAAAAATCCCCCTGGTTTGACAGGTGCCTGGCAGCCCTAATCATTTGATTATTACTCCACACAGCGTATTACTACACGTCCGGGCTATAAGAATTTAAAATTATACTTGTGAGTTAAGGATGAGGAAGGTAAAATTCAAAGAAAACCTTACCTATTTTCCATGCTAACCGAATATGTCTGCCTTTATATTAAATTTGTAGCTCCCCTCTCTAAAAAGAGTTTACAATACGACCTTGTAATATACTAGACTGAATAATTCTAAAATGGGTTGCATACATTTAGCGTTCTAAATATAAAGATTATACCAGAACACTATTTAAAAATCATTAATCTAGCACAGTACGCCTAATGATGTTACAACCCCACTGCCCTGGGGTGTTCGTAGATATATTTTAAGGGGAGGGTGGGGTTGAAATATATATATATATATATATATATATATATTCACACACACAAATACACATGGTCGTGCGTGTGTAAGCCTAGAAAAAATTCTGCGGTCACTTGCACGGTAAAATTAATATACTAAAAATATAGAAATTGCAAAGAACTTGGCTTTGTTTCAGTAAACTTTTATAAATAACATTTTATAAATTAAAAAATAATAATATTTTAACTTGAACTTATTTCACAACATTACATAAAAACACTTCCTACTTAAATAGAAACTGAAATCGTCATTACCAAATTGATGATTAATAACTTTTTCGATAAGTTTTATTCGTAAATTCGTCGAGTGTATGTAGTTTTATTTTATTTTAGAGTATGCTGCCAGGGTTTCTCGGCCAGACATTCCTGGTCTTCTACTGGCAGGGGTGGATACGTAACCATCTTCTGGGTCTGGGACACCGTGTAGGTGCGGTTATTCCACCCCTATGAGATGATGTGATGATAATGATGATGATTATGATTAGGTAATGTCAGTAGCAGTCTTAAACTTAACTTAAGCCTAATTAACCACAGGAAGACTTCCCCTTCGAGAAAAATGCCCATTTTACCACCGGGAGTCAAACCCGGGATAAAAAATTACCAGCCAGGAATGTTGACCACTGCACCAAGAACCCGGCCGGTGGATGTTAGGAGCAGGTACCACGATTGTAAATCTGGTAGTTGTGGAATATTTGAAGAAAAAACTTGTAAGGCAAACTAGAAGATTAAAAAAAGGTTGGAAATGTTTTCTTGGAAAATAAAATGTATGTAATCCATGTATTAAATTAAATTGGAAATTCCAAAGGGTCCAAATTACCCCCTATTCTTGCCCTTTACTGTAAGTGCCCATGTCAGTGACTGTATATTTACCAATTGAACGAACACTTAAATAAATAGCACGCATCTTTGTCAGTGTCACCCGGAGTCGAACCAGGGCTCCTAGTCTTGAGATCGAACACTAGAGTCACTGAGCCATAGGGATTAAATCGAGTACAACTAGAAAACATTCGTGAGCGTCACCTGGAATCGAACCAGGACGTCTAAGCCCGTGGTTTACCCTTAGCGGGCTCGAAGTTGAGTTACCTGGCACGGGGATGGTCCAGCGCATCCTTGAGAGGCTGCTGGAGGCTCCTCTTCTCTCTTCACGGTCGTCTCTGCTGCATCACTGCTGTAAAAACACCAACACAACACCGACAATAGGGCGGAAAACTCGCATGGGTACCAACATACGGGGGCACAATGTGGTTCCCTAGTCTGTGTATATTTCCTTATGGTTCAGCCTTTTCAGACTGTTTCTTTAGAATATATTATACAGGGTGTGTCGCTTGTTGGCCCCTGAGTTTCAAACTAATGGACATAATTGGTGTATGAGAAGCACTCAGGAGCCGAGAGCAAGTGAAACATCCTGTAGTAGTTTAAGATCACATCTCACAACCAATTAACCGGGGATTAAATATAATATTATGTTCTAAATAGAAAACGTATAGAAGTGCAGTTTTTATGAATTTTTAATTTATCGCGACCACTCATATCACCAAATAGTTGGACGATGTCAACGTTTAATAGCCCCATGAACCCGAAAAAGTTATTTTTGCTATACAGTATGTCCGTCTTTTACTGGGATTGGAACCAAAACCATATTACTGGTCAGGTCAAAACTTGGTATCTAGGGTTTTCATAAGGTTCCCAGAGGATTTTTCGGAATTATCTATATACAGCCCTAAAATTAAGGGTGGTTTACTTTAAAGATAAAAGAGAGAGAGAGAAAAATCGACTGTCTCAAAGTAAGCTATAACTATTTTCATTACATTTTTTGTCAGGCACTATTTAAAATTACATCGTACTACAACGCATCTCATTTTCCCATAAAAACAACTTTGAAAGTGGGCTACGTAACTTACAAAAGCATAAATTTGCAATTTTGATAATATCTTCGAGAATATTTGAGATACGAAACAACTTACCGCTGCAAAGTTGTAGCACTCTTAAAGATATAAACATTTTATTTGAACTAATATTTGATCAAATGTATATTTTCCCAACTATAGGTAAATATAATTTTCATTTAAATGGAGTTTCGGGTAGTGGGGAGTTGAAAATTCACAGAGCAAATAACGTTTCTATAACAGTGCCTATTATTTCATGTATTCCCTTTGGTGAAATGCGTTACCTTTTTTCCTCCATCATGTTTTATCAACAATGTGTATTATTTCTTTCAGCTTATCTTACGAATTACAAGTATAATTTAGATAAACTAGCGAGTAAGTCTGTGCGGTGCACAGTGTCATTTACTGATTTTACAAGAGCGAATCTAGATCACTGAAATAGTTTACTAATTTTAAAAGAATTAATTTTCAATTATTTTGTACTTTTTAAAAATATGGTTTTAACTGTTTCACTGGTATCGATTCCACTCAAGTAGAAAACAGAAAATAGCTCCATGATGTAAGGTCGGGTTCGAGCTGTATTACTTACTAAACTAGGGGTTACCCGTGGGGTGAGACGGGCTCTAAATTGTACTCAGTACTACTTTTAAAAAAAAAGCATTTTAATTGATTTTTACGCTGTAATACACTGGCTAAAGCAAACAGATTAACAAACAAATATTAAGGTGAGGTGGAAGGGGACGCGAGAAAAGGACAGTGTCTTACAGTTTTTATAAAAATACTTTGAGGGGGGGAGGGGGGGCAAAAATTAATCAAATAATTCTCCAGTAGATAAACATAGTTTAGTTTTCTCCACATGGTGACTTCTCAACAGTTCTTAAATATTTGTCAAGGATGTTCTGGAATTTAATGACAACATTTTCTCATCCGCGATGCTAATGAAATATTCAAGAATTGTTTACATCACCATGTGAATAAAATTAAACTCTGTTTCTATTGGAGGTATATTTTATTTGTTTAAGCCAAAAACTGCAAAAACATTGACCTTTTCTCTAGTTCTTTAAACTCCCAATCTTAGTTAAGGGTCGTGAGAATGAAAATGGCGAATATTAGAAAGATAATTATCTACCGTGTAAATATGTAGCCTACGTAATATGGTGATAGCACAGATAATAGTTTTCAGTGATGTTTTAATTACAGACGAATACACAGAATATAGATGTCTGTATGTTAAAAAAAAAA
>CABEEJ010001629.1:128833-145572 GCA_901482245.1 Timema douglasi
TAAAAACAGATTATATCAACATTCAATCTTCAATCTATCTTAACTTAAGAAAGTACGCCTAATAGTAAGCAACCTGCTCTACTAAGATCTTACAGTTCTATGATTAAACAGTTAGAACATATACATTTATATTTTACACCGAATATCATTACCCACACCTCTGAGCTGCTTGCATATTTATACTAAAGAGGAATGAGTAAAGTTGAATTTAGACAAAGTGTATCCGTATTTGATGAGGGTAGATTGGGAAAACACTTAAGAATAAAACACCTCATTACACCAGCTGGATTTTCGAGACCCTGAACCACCCACCACACTGAAAAACCAGTAAATAATAGACTTACACCTTACTCCTCGTGTCCACGATTGCATGCTCCAATTTATTGTCTCTCTACCTGATTTTCTCCCGTGCGAAAACTGATTCTCTAACCGGGGTTTAAACTAAAGTAATTCATAGCTTATAGGTCTAACAATCCGACACCTTAGCTAGGTTGGTAGTTTGCCTACCTACTGAGTTAAGGGTCCCGGGTTTGATTCCCAGCATGACCAAACAATATCATTGATGAAATGTGGGTTTAAACTTTCACAGCACTAAATTAACGGCTGGGGACGTCTTAAGTTAGATAATAAGGCATATGAAACTACGACAAGCCTAGCAAGCCGGTAATGGAAATATATATGACTTGAATAAAAAACGAACCCGGACCACGGGTTGGAAACAGTACTATGGATGTAAAAAATAATGGGTCTAACATTGTAGCTCATTGCCGAAACAATCCTGCCAACCGTTGAGGCATCCCTAGAGCTAGTAGCTCGAACTGTTTAAATGCCCGAATAAACTACCACGAACAAAAGCTTAGCGGTATCCGTGCCAAGAAATGGTAAGTGTGGTCTACATTGAGAAAACAATTATATTTTTTAGCACCACGGTTTACCACCCATTCGGGTTATACGCCCATATACTACTGTAATTACTCTAATATCTGCTTCGCCACATGGTCTAACGCGCTAATCTTATGTTGAACTAGACTGCAGAATATGGGGAAATTAGGGTTCGATCCCGGTTCGGCGCACTAAGATTTTGTTCCTAAATGGTTTTATAATTTCCCTCCACGCAAATGTGGGTGCACTTCCTCTAAATTAAATTTCCCTAATCCTTAAGGTGCGGCAGAAGAGAGCGCAAGTGTTTTTACAGTTTTTATAGAATTGAAATTTTTTGGCCAAAATAAATCAAATATTTCTCCAGTAGAAACATAGAGCGTAGTTTTCTGCACATGATAATGCCAACAGATCTTGAATATATGTTAAGGGTGTCCTGGAATGTTGTCAACACTTTTTCTCTTTATTTAAAAAGTTTTGACAAAATTCTAGAACACCCTTGACATAAATTCAAGATCTGTTGATATTAGCATCTGCAGAAAACTAAACTCCATGTTCCTATTGGAGAAAAATTGATTTATTTTGGCCAAAATATTTCAATTCTATAAACACTGTAAAATTACTCTCGCTCCCTTCTGCCGCACCTTAACACATTAGCGTAATTAGTACATAGGTATATAACCCGAAGGGGTAGTAGGACGTGGTGCTAAAGAGAATTACTCTAGTATGTTAGGAATTAGGAAGGTTGAATTTAGAGGATGTGTACCCTCATTTGCGTGAAGCGAGAATGGAAAACTATTTAGGGGAAAATCACCCTAAGTACACCCAACCGGAATCGAACCCATATCTCCCCATCATCAGCAGGCTAAACTATTGCGAGAGTGACGCCTAAGACCATATTGCCACCAAAGCGGGTAAGGGCACAATCAAATGAAACAATCGCATCCCTTGTTTTAGAATGTATCGTATCGATATCGCGCAGGAATAAAAGTAGCGTTATTACTTTTAAAAAAATCCTTTATGGAATTTATATCCACCCAAGCTCATTTTAGATGAACTGGCATTCAATTTGCTCTCATTGTTTTATCTTTTGTTCCGCGCTATGATCTATTGGGGTAACGACTTAGCCCGCGGATTAGTTTGTCTTACTCTGCGTGGATACGGATGGTCCCCTTGGCCGCGTGTACACATGAAGGACGTCGCATTGTCAAGGTGGTCAATGATCACTCGAGACAGGCCGGCCGAAACTTGGCTCGATCATCCGTCTCGTCTGCTCGAGAATCTCACCTGTCCCTCGCGGACGTTCGAGGTGGATTCACACTACAATAGCCCCACGGCTTCTTTGGTGCTGACTGACAGCTCACAGCTGACTTCTGACAGTCAACATTTAGGTATATACCTACATTTTGGCTGTCAGAAGTGACAGCTGCTAAACACATGTTGTTGCAGATCATATGGTTAAGCGTAGGGATAAATATATTGGTCTGGTAACTTTAAAAAGCCGTCAGCTGTCAGCTGTGAACTGTCAGTCAACACCAAAGAAGTCATGGGGCTACTGTAGATGGTCTATGCATGGGCGTGGTTGTCACAAGGTCGGAGGGCAACAAGGAACGCTACGCCTGTGCCCTTTAAGGGGTCGATTTGACACTAATGAAGATATTTCAATATTTCCTGGAATAGTTTGATATCTATCTAATAAAAGGTAAAACCCCTCATTGACTGACCTATTCACATATTATATGATTCGTGAACTGGTGAACTATGATGCTCTATTTTCCAATATAGTTATGTAATATTGTCTATTAGTTTATTTATTCTATGAGCGTGATTATGTAAAAATGGTGTTGTTAATGGATTGCGTTTGTTTGAGTACTCAGTTTGTGGACAAGGTAATAGTTTGTATTATATACTTAATTTATTAAAATTATTAATTAACATGATTGGTTTGTGATTGCCATAGTTAGTTCAGGAGGGCACAACTAGAAACTACCAAAAAGTGGGCAACCAAATGTTGAACGTTCTGATTTGAAATGATTTTGGTGATTCCTATCCGTGAGAAGAACGGGACAAACCGTTAGTTTAAAGTGAAAAATAGAAAACTGATTACACAGAAGGTTTTTATTTTATTTACATGCTTCACGTATTCCTATCCGCCGGGGATATTCCCATAGTTTAAATAATGGGACTAGGAATTATAATTGATCTGAATCGGTGGCATAATTACTTAACACACTCGTTTCGTGTTGAGTTAGACTGCCGAGGACGGGGAGATCGAGGTTATAATCTCGCTCGGGTGAACTGGGGTTGGTTTTTCCTGAATGGTTTACCGATCTCCCTTCACGCAAATGCGGGTTCACTTCTTATAATCCGTAAACAAGCGTATAGCCCCAAAGGGTATCAATACATGGTGCTAAAAAAAGGCGTTAAACGTGATAAATTAAAAGAATTACTCATTACGCGGTACGTTAACAAACACGTGTGGTGTGCTGTGACCTTTCATTGAAATGTGAGAAGATATTTCCTACTCAAGCAATAATTGTGTTCACTTAAAACGAACAAACTGGCTCTATTAAACGAAACAATAAACCATTCATTTACAACAAGAATATTTGTTTTGTTTTTAACATTCACTAATATGACAATAATTGTTATCAAGACGGAAGGAAGTCAGTAAGAAGTACTTCAATCGATAGTGAAATAACAATAGAAATATAGGTTTAGATTCAAACACATAACGAATATATTTTGCTCTAAATATTGACAGAATAGGACTATACTATCGCATGAATTGGCGGGCACACGGCCTAAGACGTAAACATCGTCTAATATGATGTTCCTTTAACCGAGAGGTCAGGATTCAACTCTTGGTTATGAGTACAGAGGACTATTTTTCCTAAATCATTTCCTCACTCTCATTTTAAACCAATTTCTCAAAATTCTATCTCACGAATCCTTAACTCATTCGTGTGAATGTGCAGATATCCCAAGCAGGTAGGAAGAAACAATGACAATTTTGAAAGTAATTATTTAATCGGTATTGATAAGTTTTTGTCAAAATTGATGGCAATAAAACATATGATTTGACGTATGATATGATAGTAGCTTTAAGGTGGGGATGTAGGGGACGAGAGAAAAGGCCTGTGTTTTTACGGTTTTTATGAAAAAAAAATTCTTCCCATGGTGATATCAACAGTTCTTGAATATCTGTATTGAGCATAGTGGCATTAAATAAGACACTTTTTAAATAAAGAGAAAAAGTTGTCATCAAATTCCACGACACTCTTGACAGATACTGTTATATGTTATACTGTTAATATCATTTGCGAAGAAAATTAAGTTCTTATGTTTCTACTGGAGAAGTATTTGATTTATTTTGACCCAAAAAATATTTTGTTATAAAAAACTGTAAAACCACTTACCTTATCTCATGTTACCTACACTCGAACCTTAAATAACTGTCCTAAAACGATTCCAATCTATTAAACATTACTTTTTTTCAAAGCAGTTGACGTGCATCAAAGAAATGTTAGAAGATAACTATGAAATGAGGGCTGCATATTTGTCCTCTCAATGTGTATCAAGATATTGAACGCTTATTAAAGACTAATTAGAAAATGATATTAAAAATATTATAATCATAAGTGAAGATGGGTTGAATCCTATATTTCTTGAATCCGAATATTAAATTTTCTTTCGAATCTCAAATCCAAATTCGAATCCTTGAATCTTTTTAAAAAAATGTACTAATTTAGGTAAATTGAGAATATTTAAAATAGAATTTAACAAAATTGCCGTTTAAGTATTAAAGCCACTAAACATATGATAACTTGTTTGTAATTTCTGTTACGTCATAAACAACAAAGATAACACTTTTTATGTTAATTAATTAATTAATTGATAAATTAATTGTGATTTTTCTATCCTTCAAATTACACAAGTCAATTTTTTTTTTCAATTGATTAATATTGATATATTCAGTTAAGGTATTCATAATTATTGTATGAGAGACTTTTGTTGTTGTTGAGATTTTAACGAATCTCGACTCTCTCGAATACCTTAGGATTCGAGAAAATCGAGGATTCTAGCGTCCCATCTCTAATAAGTATGCTATTCACATTCTTCCAGAGACCCCATACATATGCTACAGGCACACCAGTAAAATATATTGGTATTTAAAAGTCATTAGAAGAAATCTCTGAGACGCGGAATATTTAGTGCCCAGGAGATAACATCTCAGGCCTTTAGCATGCTATCTACTTGGGACCCACTCCTGTGGATACAAAGGCATCATTCTTGTCTTGTCTAGTTTGACAGGCATGGGAGAGATCGGTTTCACAAACCTATCTTAGTGTACTGAGGTGTTTTATGTTTTAAATTGCCTCTCACTCTCCCTCGATGGCCCACTACCTCTGATTTCCTCATTCCTCATCTCCACTCCATTTGTGTAAATATGCAGATGGTTCGGCTAGTAGGATGTGAGTCAATACAAATAATTTTCTCTAATCTATCTCTACTTCTACGCTCTTATTGTTTACTTGTTTATCTAAACCAAACATATACAGATCTTTATAGAACTAACAGGAAATAAACCAGTAATAATTCCACCTCTAATAGACTATACCGCCGATTACTTGGAGATTGGGGTTCGTATCCCGATCGGTTGTACTGAGGTTTTTTTTTACTCTCATTCCACTAATGCGGATACACTTCCTCTAAATTCAACCTTCCTCTACAGTAGAGTAATTAGTACATATGTGAAGCTTATAACACAAACGGGTAGTAAAATGCGGCGATAAAAACTCCATAGTGTCAACCTACAAGCGATCTATACCGACCGAGCGGCCGCCGTTGTTGGCGATGATAATGCTAACATTTGCGGGTATAGGGTGTCATGTGGCCAACACAACGAGCCCTCCAGCCATTAAACTCAGTTTTTTAAATCAGAGCTGCTACTTTAGTAATTCCTCAAAAAATAGAAAAAGTAAGAAATAATTTGTACTGTCTAATTTATTATATCAGAGACTCCGACGTCTCTGGCGCGCGTAAAGGGTACTATAGTCGCGTAAAAACTGTTATAGATGCACGTAAATGATATTTATAGGTGTACGTTAAAGATACTATATGTGCACCCAGGTTGGCTATTATATGCAATGGAGGCTCATGTATAGGCACTGCGGAACTGCAGCACCCCCTAATTCCACTTTGCGCAAATTAAAACAAGAAGAATGGGTTTCATTTTTAAATGAATAGATAAAGCGTGAATTGTAACAATTTAAGTTAAAGTAATTAAACTATGTTTTTTTTGTTAAGATTTTATCAAGTTCCTGAAATTTTTTTCTTTTTATACATGTTTTTTTACCTTTTACACAATTTTAAAACAAAGGCTAAACATTTTCTGGGTCAGCACCCCCCACTAATTTTAGCTAAGAGCCGCCACTGATTATATGTCACGTAAAGAGATTTTATACACGCACCTTAAGGCTGTTTGGGACACGCAAATGCAATCATAGACACACGTAAGGGCTAATATAGGTGCATTTGATGGATGTTATAGGTGCTAGTAAAGGCTGCAATGGGTGCATGTACTCCTTGTTAAAGCTGTTATATGAATACATTAGGTCTACAAAGTTACGTGTATAGCAAAAAAACAAGAATGCGAGAAAAACTCAATCTTTAGGCTACTATAGAACACATTCTCTGTTCGCTACACGCTTTGTTCTGCGTTTCTCCTTCTTTAGTAGTATCGTACGGTTTTGTAGGATTGTGGGGTAAGGGGAGATCGGGGGAGTACTTAAAGTGCATTTTGTAAACACATTTTTTTATAGGCATGAGGTTTTCAAACAAACTTAGCCTCGAATAACAAACCTAATACAACTCTGATAAGAATGATTTTCAATATCTGGGTAACAGGATTTGCCCATTCAAATATACACTATTTTAAGCACCACCAAGAGTTTCCTTGACTTATTGTCAGCTTCTATTACAACTTGGACTTAGATAGGCATGAACTCTGCATCTTTCATTTGTACTTACAATTTATATTCTTACTATCTTACATAATTATAAAGAAGTTGTTTCTTTAATATCATGATTACAGCTCTCTTGATGTTATAGGTCTACTTTTTAGAATCATCGTAAAATACAAACTATTTTATCTTTAAACTTTAGACTCAACAGCCGTCATAAAAGGTAACCGGGGCTCCCTAAGACTCCACAATGGCATTAAGGTGGGAGTGTAAGGAACGCAAGAAAATATCAGTGTTTTTGCAGTTTTTATCACAAAACATTCATTTGGCCAAAATAAATCAAATATTTCTACAGTAGAAACAGAGTTTAATTTTCTTCGTCTATTGACCTCAACAGTTCTTGAATATCTGTCAAGAGTATATAAACATTTGATGAGAAACTTTTAAATGAAGAGAAAAAGTTGTCATAAATTTATATGATATTCTTGACATGTATTCAAGAACTGTGATATCACCATGTGAAGAAAATTAAACTCTACATTTCTATTGGAGTATTCTTTGATTTATTTTGGCCAAAAAAATTTCTGCTGTATAAACTGCAAAAAAAAACAACACACTGTTCTTTTCTCACGTCCCCTACACTCCCACCTTAAGGGTACGGTCTTTACCAGACCCCTGATACGCGTTGCAGACTATCATAAATTCAGCATAATTTAATAAGTGATATATTATTTGCACCAAATTTGAGGTTAAAGCAAAGCAACATGTTTTGATAGTATTAAAAACTTTATATTTAAATCTGATTTTTTTTTAAAGTTAATGAAAATGTAGAGGTCAGCTTATTTTCAATGTTTTACGCGAAATTTCGCAGTTTTGAAGTCAAGATAAACGGTTAGAAACGTAGATATAGCCTTCTTCAAACAAAATAAAGACAACTTTTAACAGGGTCACGACAAAACCTTTTAAGATAATTGAGGATATCTCTTAGACCAGGGTATTGAAGCCAAAAAACTGCCATACCCGTAAGAAATACTGCAATGCGAGGATAACCTTGACTACCACCATATGTGGGAATGCATGCTTGCGTCACAAAGTGCAAAGCTCCAAGACTGATGCCTAGTTTACACGGGACGAGCTGATAGAGCCAGTGACTGAGGGTCAGCCACTGGCTTCGTGTGAACGCACAGGTCAGTCAGTAGCTGTCCACCCAGTTAGAAGGTCAGCTACTAGCCAGTAGCTCGCAGCGTGTGACTAGCAGGGGTCAGTAGAGAAAGGCCCAAGTGGCTATCCACCCAGTTAGAAGGCCAGTTACTGTCTTACCGACTAGCCAGTAGCTCGCATTGTGTGACTAGCAGGGGTAGTAGAGAAAGTCCTAGTAGCTGTCCACCCAGTTAGAAGGCCAGCTACTGTCTTGCCGACTAGCCAGTAGCTCGCAGCGTGTGAACCATGCTTTATCTTCCGACACATGCTCTCTTTGGCACGGAAACTGAAGCCACACATGTTATCATTCTCGCCACACAAATGTAACGTTACAGCCACCAAACACTTTATCATGTGTTATTTTGTCTTTTGTGCACCACGTCTTACTACACGTTTGAGTTATCCACTTATTTTTTCTAATGGGCAAGGAAAGAGTAAGGTAGACTCTGGAGTAAATGGTAATTTACCCGTATTGTATGGAGAGAGAGAGAGAGTGGAACACCATTTAGGGAAAAAAGCCCTAGCACACCCCACTGGGACTCAAACCAATGTATATACACATGTGAAGAGACACGAGTTTTACAGGTCACACCATTCCTTACTATGGGATGGAAAATAACGTCAGTTATGTTCAGTATCTTTGCAGTTTTTACGACACTTAACACTTTGTTTGCCAACGTAAATAATAGATTGCATTAGTTCAACCAGTTGATATAATATTTAGTTTAGTTCTATACTCATGCGTACCTCACCAGGTTTTAATCATGTCATGGGCATTGCATAATTTGACCAGTTATTTTTCTCTTCATATAAAAAGTTTATCATCAACTGCCATCTTGTTCATGGCAAATATTCAATAACTGTTGTGATTATTTTATGTTTGTTTTTTTACCTCACCTCATTTCATCACAGTAATTGTTCGGATTATACGTATATGAACTAGTTACCAAAATATATTAGGGATGAGGAAGGTTTAATTTAAAGTTAAGCTTACCCACATTTGGGTGGAGGGAAAATAAAAAACTATTTAGTAAAAACCACCCTCAGCACAGGATCCGAACCCTAGTCTGCTTGCCATGGGCAGTCCAGTATATTTTGAGTGATGCATTAGAACCGGCTTGGGCCACATATGGCGAATTGGCCGTAAAAGTGTGGTGAATTTGAGTTTGCCAGATTTTAAAGTAAAATACACTTTTTCCTGACGGCCTGTGTTGGTTGTAACTTGATATTCCCCTGCATATCGTTGAAAGCATTCCACGTCACTAATATCCACTCTCTTTCACAATTTTCATCAGTTGTATCCTAGGCAGTTATGACTCAATAGTTAAATTGAATGCGCTTTTGATAAACCTATTGTTTTAAATATTGGATTGAGCAACCTAATTTCTCAATTTTTACACACCTGTGGCTACATTGAAAAATATGTCGCCCACCTCTACATTAGACCATCTGACCACCGAGTGGGTGACTTCGTGTTATTGGCCAAATTTAAATTCGGGGGACAGAGATTACGTAGCGGGTGATTTACTCCCGGGTAAAAATCTCCTCCTTCCTTTTGATTGCTTACAGTACAAATCTTGATTTGTATAAATCCAGCAAAGGGGATGGCATAGAGCTGATGAAGAAGAAAGACTCGAACAACCGAACTAGCTTCGTGATCAACCAGCTTCAGTGGCTGAACAGTCTAGGACGTCACTCTTGCGTTAGACTGGCCTGTCGATAATGGGGAGATCGAAGTTCAAATCCCAGTCAGTTCAACTGATGAGAAACTTTTTTAAATTAAGAGAAAATGTTGTCATTAAATTTCAGGACACCCTTGAAAATATTCAACAACTGTTGAAGTCACCATGTGAATAAAATTATGTCTGTACCGAGGCAATATTTGATTTGATTTTTTTTTAGCATCAAAATGTTTTACTATAACACTGACCTTTCCTCACGTCCCCTACATCCCCAACTTAATCTGTAGTTTTGTTTTAAATAACTTCTAACCAAAATGAACGTTTGTACAAGATTGCATGGAGGGCAAAATAAATCAAATTTAAATTTGGAATAGTGGTTTGGACAAAAACCCAAATTGATAGGCACGTGGACTAAATATCAATCTCATCTAATCTAGTTCACCGGTGACAGGAAGGGAGTGTGATGAAGGTAGTTTTCCACTTAACCTACGCTGAAATGTGGAACTATACATTCTTCATCCATGCTCTATTAGCGTAATTAAAATGCATATAATCCTGACGATAAGTGAAGTGTGAAAGTGTATGAAAAGGGTCGTTGGGGATTTATATATATTTATTTTTAAAAAAACTAACTAGAAGAAATAATCATTAATGTCCAAAGAAATATTAGTGTAATAAAATGTTTTATTTAAACGATTAGCCTTAAACAAAAACAAATTCCCGTTTTAGGACATTTCAAATAATACTTTTGCCGAAATTATTACGTAAATAACCTTCCAACTATTTAACTATGGATTCTCTTTCTTATATTTCATTAAATATATTAAAGTGGGACTAAGACGTAAATAAAATACATTATTATTGTCTTATTGAGTATAGCTACAACGCGTTTAGGAAATATTAAATTTTGGGTTTTTGGTAAAATATACAGTCCAATTTTTATAGGAAGGAACTTATTTGATGGCTATAAAAGTTACTTGATCTACTTTCACGCAGTCATGTATTCAAATCACGTGATCTGCATCTGTCACATTTGAAATATATTATCCATACCTAATAACACTTATACAGTGAAATGTTATTAACGTTGTATAAAAAATATTGTATTTTCTCAAAGGTCCTTCCTGGGAAGATTGGACTATAGTAAAGGTTTGTATATCTTGATGAGCCAGCTTTAAAGTCCTAGGCCAGTGCATCATTCTTAGCTTTGTGTGGGTTGCTTTATGAAAACTCAACTTGACCTAAAGTTATGTGATTAGTTATTATTATTATTATTATTATTATTAGCACCGCGTCTTACTACCCATTCGGGTTATACGCTCTTACGCTAATGTGTAATGGTAGGGTGATAGTGAGATGAAATGGAGAACCTACAGTTTAACGTGGAATCCGAACCACGGTGGAGGCCTGGCATTCCTCACATTCACAAGAGGTCTTGTCAGAGGTGAAGGAAGGGTTTGGTAATCAAATACATCTTTGCCGGGACCTGGGATTGAACCCCGGCCGCCAGCATAGAAGTCTGACACCTTACCCCTAGACCACCAGGTCACCGTGATTAGTTAATCTGAGTGTTAAAGATTAGAAGGGATTTGGAAAGAAATTCACCGGTAATGCCTAGAGAAAGGCAGTATTAGTTTCTGGTAACTCAAACAGGCAGGAAGACGCCCGATACAAAATTATATTATTATTATTATTATTATTATTATTATTAGCACCGCGTCTTACTACCCGTTCGGGTTATACGCACTTACGCTAATGTGTAATGGTGGGGTGATTGTGAGATGAAATGGAGGACCTACAGTTTAACGTGGAATCCGAACCACGGTGGAGGCCTGGCATTCCCCACATTCACAAGATGTCTTGTCAGAGGTGAAGGAAGGGTTTGGTAATCAGATACATCTTTGCCGGGACCGAGGATTGAACGATACAAAATTCATTAGCACATGGGTGTGTACTCAAAGTGAACTTAGAATATTTCTTGTCCTGACCTATAGATATTAGAGAAAATACCCTTAAAGGAGATAGTAATAATTTTCTTGATGTTTCGCAGGCCTCCATTTAAGATTGTTTGCATTTTACTATTGGATTTGAATACCGGCCGGTAACACTGTGTGGGATTCCCCGCCCTCCCTCCACTCCACGTGTGTTTTACTTCATCGACCCTTTATTTAGGCAATTTATGCTACATTATTTATTATTAATTAGACCATTAATTTCCATCCTCTTAGACAGGGGCGTAGGAATAGGGGTGGGGTGACATTTGTGGCTGCTAAGCACCCCCTAAAAATTATGATGGACGCTGAAGGTTCCTGATTGGGGACACTCACTGATTCTTTAGTTTAAATTAAAGATGTTTCTGACCAAATTGTGTCAGGGTCCCTATTGTCAACACCGAACCTTTTTTTTTCATAAAGGGAACTAACTTCATTTCTTTGGGTGCCACTAGCTCATTTTTACCCAAGAAATCTACCCCACCCCCTAATTTAAAATAGTTCCTACGCTCCTGCTCTTGGATAAGATCGATAATTTTTCTTAAATTTTAATTATTGTTCAAGTTTCAACACAAATATTGCTAACAATTAAATATAAGAACAAGAGAAAAGAAGTTAAATTTAGAGCAAATGCACCTGAATTAGCGTGCATAATGGACGTAAAAACATATTAACAAGATCAGCCACAAAGCCGTGGCTATGTTACAGCTTCCCAGTCAACAACGACAAAGTGCATCTCGATTCTATCGATTCAGACGACTAGGCCATTGTTACTAATTTACTTAGATTGAACGTAGCATTAAGGTGATAATATAATGAGTTAGGCCATATATATTTTGGTCTCAGCAGAACCTTGGAGCCACCTTGCGTCTGTATCATAAAACTACGATATTGTACCAACATAAGGGAGCGGATTCTTAGGCACCAAATATGTTTAAAATAGGTACCAAAATAGTCACTTAATGGAAAAACAGGCACACAATAAGCAATGTAAAATCGATTTTACTGCAATATATCATTTATAGAAGTTTTTTTTTAGCATTGCAAGACTACTCTTTAGAATTATATGCATATGTAATAGTTACGCTACTGTGTTAGGGATAAGGAAGGTTGAATTTAGAGGAATTGTACCAGTATTTGGAGGGAGAGTGGGAACATTTTCAGGAAATAATCACCCTCATTAAACCCAAGCGGGGTTTTAACCCCGATCCCCCATCATCGCCAGTCTAATCTATTGCGAGAGTTACGCCTCAGACCATGCGGCCACCTAATCGGGTTTACGGGCAATTTTCATTTCCGTTAATCGCTAGATTGTCACTAGTGAAATTGGCTCCCTTGTCAGTTGGAATGTTTTTACACTTTAGAACCTCGTTAATCTGAACTAATAGGGACAGAAACTTGTTCGGATTAGTGAAAATTTGGATTAAGCGTGGAGAACACAACGATACAGTATTTTCACAAATTTTAAATCACAGTTGAATGAGTTTAATCGAATTTTCATTTATTCAACTTATGTATAACATGTATTCTGTACTGTAATTATTTAAAGTTACAAGAAACCACATTGTATTGACTAAAACATATAAATAATACGCATTTATTATCAGATATCACTGTTTCTTACATTTATCTTTTTTTTGTTAACTTTGATCTTGTTAACACTAATAAAATATATTTAATTTTACTTAATTTTTTCCTCTCTTTTTCGAAAAGTGTGTTCGGATTATCCGGAATTTTGGACTACAGGGTTTCACTGTAGTTTGTTTGAAAAGCTTCGTTATACTTCTCACGATTCCAATATACAGAATTTAAAATTTGCCATTCCCGAAGAAGCGTTAAGGCTACTGTTAATAAAATAGGCAAAAACAAACAGAATAGGCAGTTATGGGTATTACAGCATGAACATTATTAACTGCAAGTGTATTAATTAACAAAATGTAAGTATCATTAACTAAAAGCATAATAACTAGCAGAGTGGAAGCTTGTCATAAACTACAAGTGTGTTAATTAACAAAATGCAAGCTTTCACAAACCACAAGGGAAGTAATTAACTAAATGCAAGCTGTCATAAACCAAAAGTGTTCTAATTAACAAAATGTCAGATGCTATAAGCTACAATGTGTGGTAATTAATAATATGTAAGCTGTCATCAATTACATGCTTAGTAAATAACCAAATGTAAGCTGTCATAAAATTCGATTGAAGTATAGTCAACAAAATGTACGCCTAAGCTGCCATAAGCTATAAATATAGTTACTAACACAATATAATCTACCATAAACTATAAAAGTGTAGTAATTAGCGAAATGCAAGCAACCTTGGAATCTTAAAAAAACATTACATACCCTGTACGACGATATTACAGCCTTCCGAAACACCGATGTATTGATGGTAGCCACAGTCGAAGGTGAGGGTGAGGGTGTCGTTTTTCAACAACACAGACTGTACCAACACATGTTGTTCAATATCGTTTACAACTTTCATGTAGTAGCTTAAAATCAACTCCACAATCTGTCTTGTCTAATACGTGCTACGATTTTGAACGAATCATTGGAACCAAAATATTTTTAACGAATTAATTATATAGTTTATTATGTTTCTTTTTATACCTAAGATTCACAACACTTTCTATACCATGTGCTCTTGGCTCATTCTTATTGAATTGTGATTAAAGTTTGAATTATTTCAATCTCATTTTGATAAGAAAAATATATACTTTCAAACTTAAACTTATAATTATTGGAATGGAACAATTGAATATTCAAAACATATTTGTTTATCCTTGAAGCAAGCGTTTACAAACTATTTCTTACAAGTTTAAGTAACGGAAAGAACAGTTCGTTAATCGAATTTACAAGAAAGCATGTAACATTTCCGTACTAAATCTTGTCACTGTAGAAATGATAATACAACGAAAGTAAAGGTTTTCGGAGTCGTTCTGTCCAACTGTATTGATGTGTCTGGTATTGATCGGACTAAGCTACTCTCCCTCCCGGCTCATCTGCAACGTTCATTGCGTGTTCCGCCGCAGCGCGGAGCCACCGCCGCGCAAGTAGCAACGCACGGCGCAGGCGCCGAGACGCATAACGTCAATTCGACGAGGATCGCGTGACGTCACAAAGTATTTTTTTTTTCTGAAAGTATATGCGACGGAAAGAAAGAGGAGAGGGGAAGAAGGTTCGATCTAGAAAAAATATTTTGTTTTGGTGACATACTAACCAACATTTTTTTTATAAAGAAATTATTAAGTCGTCAGCTTGTGCTCCCCTACCTCAACCCATCTCTCTCCTAAATACATTTAAGATTTTTATGACGCCACTCAAAATGTAAATGTTGAAATTTAAATTCAAAGCCCACTTAAGGCAGGTGAACTTGAAATTTAATGTAGACCAAATTTGAAACAGATTTCAAAAACTAATAATACACATCATTTGGATACTACTCGTATATACAATGCCAGTGGTACTCAACCTTTTATTTTGCTTCACATACTCGCAGGTTTAATTTATCTTCAAATTTGTATTCCCCCCCCCCTCCCTCCCACAAAGTTATTTTTAGTGCCGCATCTTAGTACCCGTTTGGGTTATACGCCTATATACTAATTACACTAATGGGTTAGGGATTTTGAAGATTTAATTGAGAGGAAGTAGAACCACATTTGCGTGGAGGTAGAGGGGAAAACCATTTAGGAAAAACCACCCTCAGTGCACCCGACTGGGATCGAATCCCGATCTCTACGTTTTCGGCAGTTTAGTCTAACACGAGAGTAGCGTGTTAGACTACTTGGCCACCAAAGTGGGTTGTTCCTCAAAGTTATTATTATTTTTATTTTTATTATTATTATTATTTTTATTATTATTATTACTAGCACCGCGTCTTACTACCCGTTCGGGTTATACGCACTTACGCTAATATGAAATAGTAGGGTGATTGTGAGATGAAATGGAGGACCTACAGTTTAACGTGGGATCCAAACCACGGTGGAGGTCTAGCATTCCACAAATTCACAAGTTGTGATTAATACACGTCTTGTCAGATCTATTTCACAGTCACATAACAGTTAAATCTAGTTATATTGAGGTGTTGTTAAATCTAGTTATTTTGAGGTGTTGCGCAGACTTGCAACATAATGTATAAGTAACTAAATTGTTTGTTTAGTTCAAATAATGATCCAAAAAAGGCCCTCTTAACTAAATTGTTTAATCAGTTCAAAGAATGATCCAAAGAATGTTCTGTTAACTATTATTATTAAAACTGTGGTTATTTGCCAAAAGGTGATATTTAAAAAATATGGGGTTTTGAGATAAGTGTAGTGGCATATTCATAGATGTATTTTCTATGATCTGCTAACAGCTGATATGTCAATTCAGATTAGAAATACTGTATTTTTTGCACTTTTATTAACATGATATGTTATAAAAGCCATACCATAAGCTACCAATAGCTGAAGTTTCAGTGTCTAATTTGATAAGTAAAATTACAAAGATATCCTTCTCAGACAGAAGGTGATAGATATTTACAATATACACTTGACATGTTTACTTAACAGGTGCTCCGTTTTTTGCCAGAAGCTGTTAAGTCAACATATTAACTTTTGGAAGATAGTTAACAGGTGTTTCTTTCATGGCCAGAAGCTGTTAAGTCAATATATTAACTTTTGGGAGCTAGTTAACAGGTGTTTCTTTCTTGGCCGGAAGCTGTTAAGTCAACATATTAACTTTTGGGAGCTAGTTAACAGGAGTTTCTTTCTTGGCCAGAAGCTGATAAGTCAACATGTTAACTTTTGGAAGCTAGTACACAGGTGTTTCTTTCTTGGCCAGAAGCTGATAAGTCAACATATTAACTTTTGGAAGCTAGTTAACAGGTGTTTCTTTCTTGGCCAGAAGCTGATAAGTCAACATGTTAACTTTTGGAAGCTAGTTAACCGGTGTTTCGTTCTTGGCCAGAAGCTGTTAAGTCAACATATTAACTTTTGGGAGCTAGTTAACAGGTGTTTCTTTCTTGGCCAGAAGCTGTTAAGT
>CABEEJ010001630.1:0-13309 GCA_901482245.1 Timema douglasi
TCTTTGCTTATTTTTTTATATTTGTAATGTATTTTTGAAAATACGGACAAATCGCTTATCCTTACTGGGTCGATCTTCAATTAGTTCGAATTATCGCCGCTCTTCTGTAATACTCTCAGATTCATCCGGTCAAGATGAGGCTAAATATGTCGGACTGGCCAAGGTCACGTTGTTTCCTTTGCACGAGACGCAATAATCTCTGGAAGCGTAATTAGAATACTGTCAATTAATAAACAATAATTACACCTATTGTTTGATTCGTTTAATGAGGTGCAGTATAATATAAACAACCCGTTATAAATAAAATTCAAACACTATCGACACGTAATCTTGACTTTATATTTTCAATTAAAATGTATTTTATATTAAATTTAATACATTGTATTTTAAGAATCAGCTCAGCGTCTGCGTTCTTGATTCTGACTCGGGTGGTCGGAATTCAAATGGTCAGAGCCGGTCTCACACCCACCCCCACCCCACCCCGGTTAACTTAGGTTGATTATACTAGCACATGAGAATTTCTATGAGCGATAGCGAAAGGGCCTACCAATTTTGCTGGGAAAGGTATTTTCACTTACCTTCTAGGGTTCTTTTACATGCCACAATTTACATGGTATCGGTGGCTTTACTTCCCCTCCGAAGGAAATTGTGCTACGGATTTTTATCGCTCACGAACAATCCGTCGAGTCCGTCTGGTTTTGAGCCCCCGATCATCGGGTCTTGAGGTGAACATTTTATCCCCAAACCACCGAGGTCGACCACATAAAATCAGTTTCAAGGAACACTTTGTAAGTCTTTACTTTGGATAAAATCTATTTATTTTTTTCTGTACAAATGAACGATAGTTTCCGTAAGTAACGAGAGCATCATTCGATCGTTTTGCGACCAACAAAATTAATCATAGTTATCAAACTAGAGGTTATCAAGCTATGCGCCTTGAATGGACAGGAAACGGTGCTCTATACTAAGTTGAGGATGGCACAACGATATGTTTGTTTCCAGAACAGGAATAAATACACAGCTTGGCCTTCATTTCAATCGTAGTAGGAGTATGGTGATTCGCTCGCTAGCTTTTTTTTTATCTTGTTCCATTTATTTAGACACCATTAGGGTCAAAGTATATAGGTTCAAATATTATTCTTATTATTTGCACCGCGTATTACTACCCGTTTGGATTGTACACGCTTGCGCTAATATGTAATGGTAGGATGATTATGAAATGAAATGAAGGACCTACAGTTTAACGTGGGATCCGAACCACGGTGGAGGCCTGGCATTCCACACATTCATAAGTTGTGATTAATACACGTCTTGTCAGAGGTGAAGTAAAATGTTAATATAGGTTTTTTTTAGCACCGCCTTTTACAGCCCATTCAGGCTCTACGTGTATGTACTAACTACGCTATTGAGCTAAATACGAGGAAGTTTGAATTTAAAGAAAGTATACCCGCATTTGCTTGGAGGGAGCGTAGAAAACTATTTTGGAAAAACCTCCCTCAGTGCACCCGACCAAGATTCAAACCCCGATCTCCCTGTAATCGGCAGTCTAGTATAAAACGAGAGTTACCTTTTCGACCATGTATAATTTGATATATTAACATACAAAACGCATTTAGTAGCGGATATAATATTTTAATAAGGTTTTAAATTTACTAAATATTCTGCTACTCTGTTCATGACGCATTAAGACTCTAGGGTGTAAACAAAAGACTCCGCATACTAAAATTATGTATAGCACGTACTTACGCTAATGTGTAATGGTAGAGTGATTGTGAGATGAAATTGAGGACCTACAGTTTAACGTGGAATCCGAACCACGGTGGAGGCCTGGTATTCCTCACATTCACAAAATGTCTCGTCAGAGGTGAAGGAAGGGTATGGTAATCAGATAAATCTGTGCCGGGACCGAGGATTGAACCCCGGACCCCCAGCACAGAAGTCCGACACCTTACCCCTAGACCACAAGGTCACCATATACGTTCTAGAAAAACTAAATTTGAGATGATTACATTTGGAAATGGGCCACTATTTGGAGAAATTTAGCAATTGAGTTTGGTGTAGCCAATTTTACTTTTGACTCACAAGAGAGCGATTCTCAAAAATGGTTGAATTTTCAAACCCATTGTGTGTAATATTTGACAGCACACCAGTGTATAGACAGTTGTTTTCTCTTAAGGCAACCGCACACGACATATATTCGGGGGCAGGCGATTTCGCCGCAAACGACTGACAGTCTGTCAGACAACTAGCGGCTGACAGTCTGTCAGACATCTGAGGCAGACAACTAGCACCCTCACACGTAACCGACCACCCTCAGTTTTTTATTGGATGCGGTGGTGGTGTTTGGATGCGTGCCATGGAAGAGTCGATGTTGGTGCATTTCCAAAGATTGGGATGCTCAGCGATATTGATAAGAAATCGTAAAAATATGGTAGATTGGACGTATCGGGTTTAATGATGTAGATTTCCCCCTTTTCATATTATTCCAAATCAAAAGTTGCCATCCTTAATACATTTCAAGTTAATCGAAAATTTTATAATATTGAACTTATTGAATCCTTATTTATAAAAATATTTTTTTCCTGATTCAACAAGCCTAGGTAATCCTTTTATTTTTTATATATTGTTGACAAGTGTCCGTGTCGCCATCGTAAAATCTGAGCTTTTGAATACAGGTCTAAGCACCCCTTATTATTAACAAAGCACTCTATGCTGTTACAGTACTTTTTTTTTCTCATTTCAAAATCTTATGTAATATGTTGTAGTGACATGAAAGATTCTATATACTTTATTAAAAGAATATATCCATGGAAAAGTGCTCTTCCGGCTTCACTTGGCCTACAACCCCGCTTTAGGTAAGGTTCGCAGGTTCGCTAATATCCTAATTTCAAACTTTAACGCTGCCGCGTATTGATATCTTTTCGGTATAACTGTGCGATCGTGTGCCATTTTATTTGAATAAATCCATCATACTTATAGACCAGGTATTTTCATGATAAAGTGTACCTAGTGCTCAAGCGTGGCAAAATTACAGTAACATTCCATTATTATTAACTAGGGCGACGGGAGGTCACATTTGTATACCTTCCGTGGGGCCAGACAATATATTTGATGATGATGGTGACCCGCCTCGGGGGCGTAGTTAGCTAACGCGCTAGTTTCCTATTGAGATAGACTGCCGAGGATAGGGAGATCGAGGTTAAAATCTCGGTCGGGTGTTTTTTACTAAATGGTTTTCCACTCTCTCTCTCTCTCTCTCTCTCTCTCTCCATTCAAATGTGAATTCCCTTCCTTTTAATTCAACCTTCCCGATTCCTAACCCATTAGCTTAGTAATAGTATCATATTCTGAAAATTGAAAAATGACACCTGGACACAGGAATATGATATCTAAAGTTCGTTCACGGTAGGAATTGTTTTCTGAAAGGCCTTTTTCCCTACCAGAAATCTATTATATAGTAGGATATTGGTAGGAAAAAAGACCTTTCAGAGGTAAACTCCTACCGTGAATGAAGTATAGTAACTTGTCTTGCTGTTAAAGTCCATTCACCGTAGGAATTGTTTTCTGAAAGGCCTTTCTCCCCTACCAGAAATCTATTATATAGTAGGATATTGTTAGGAAAAAAGACCTTTCATAGGTAAACTCCTACAGTGAATGAAGTATAGTAACTTGTCTTGCTGTTAAAGTCCGTTCACCGTAGGAATTGTTTTCTGAAAGGCCTTTTTCCCCTACCAGAAATCTATTAAATAGTAGGATATTGTTAGGAAAAAAGACCTTTCAGAGGTAAACTCCTACCGTGAATGAAGTATAGATGGAGTAATCCTCACTAAAAAGCATCAATAATAGCTTTGGCTTTTTGATTCATTAATAATAGTACTTAAGCGTATAACCCGAACGGGTAGTAAGATGCGGTGCTAAATAAAAAACTATATATATATATATCTGTGATAGGTAATGTGTCATATGGAACCCCTCGCGTGGCATACATCCGCGAACTTCACATGAGTTCACCCTATATAAACAGTCAGTGGTTATTAAAAGGGCGTTTTCATATTTTGTTTGAGAATATACTTTCCTACTTTGAGAAATATTTCAATTACTATCGAATTTATATCGACTCATTCAATCATTTGTTTGGGCTTGTGAATGTGAGGAATGCCAGGCCTCCACCGTGGTTCGGATTCCACGTTAAACTGTAGGTCCTTCATTTCATCTCACAAACACATTAGCGTAAGTGCGTATAACCCAAACGGGTAGTAAGACGCGGTGCTAATAATAATAATAATAATAATAATAATAATAATTTGTTTTGGGGAAATAAAGAAAGAAGACCCACGCGAGTGTACCGGGTGCTCTGAACTGACAGTTAACACATCACGTGGGGCTGCACGCGCACCTCACACGCTACTACAAAAATGTCGGTCAGATTTATTTGTAGTTCTTGTGCGCGTCCACGCTTGAATAAAGGATTACCATTTCACCGCGAACAAGCAACCGACGATCTGGTATGTGTGAAGTCTGTTGAAAAATTGAACATGTCACATCAATTTTTTTTTAGGTTTAGTGTGTCTTGTGCTGAGCCTCATTTGAAGCCACAGTGAACATTTCGACTGATCAAATTGTCTGCCACCGACTGTCTGTCGCGTGCGGTCGCCCTTATGAAAAGTAACAATCACCCGGCAGATCACAGCTTACGGACATGTATTTGCCATCAAATGAAAGTGACTTCAACACGAGATTTAAAATTCTATGCTGGCGTCCGGGGTTCAATCCTCGGTCCCGGCAAAGATTTATCTGATTACCAAACCCTTCCTTCACCTCTGACAAGACATCTTGTGAATGGAGGAATGCCAGGTCTCCACCGTGGTTCGGATCCCACGTTAAACTGTAGGTCCTCCATTTCATCTCACAATCACCCTACCATTGCACATTAGTGTAAGTGCGTATAACCCGAACGGGTAGTGAGACGCGGTGATAATAATAATAAGATTTAAAACCTAACTCTCATACAGTTGCTGTAAAAGAGAAATAATTTCTGGGGTGTAATAAAGAACAAGTACTAAAATTAAATTTAGGCCCTAATGTTTATTTTTTAAGAATAAGGATATTAAGATTAAGTGATTTTTTTACTTAAAGATGGTTGCATTGTATTGAATTTACAGAACTATGGTCCCCTTAGTATTTTCAATTTTCAATCATGAATGTGTTCTTTTTGATCGAACAAGTCTTACACTCCCAGTGTAGAAGGTAATTTACTCATCTCTTGTCACCAATAAAGACATCCATCTTGTCTTGTCTGATTCACTTATGACAGAGAGGTCCAGAACTCAAATCCCAATCAGGTGTTAAGATTTTTTTTTTCTAGATATTTTCTCATCTTTTTTTTTTACGCAAATGCGGGTGCATTTACTAATCTCTAGCCCAATTGGTGTAAAGTATGCGGGTAGGTCGGATGCGGAGCATGGACAAAAGTAAATTATATTTTCTTGCTACACATCGTATTAGCCGTACTGGCTATCCTAGTTTTAATTACGCTAATGGTGTAGGGATGAGAAAGGTGAAACTTAAAGAAAAAATACCGGCATCGGTGTGGAGGGAAATATGGGAAACCTCCCTCAGTACACCCTACCAGGATTTTTTAACCCCAACCTTTTCCTCATTGGTAAACCAGACTAAATGGGACTGACACTTAGTCTGCATGCCCAACGTCGTGGCATAATCACGTAACTAAGGTGGTAGAGTTAAAAGAAATGAGTCAGGGGCAGTGCTATTGCAATTTTGATATCAAAACATTTTTATTGACCAAAATAAATCTATTATTATTATTATTATTATTATTATTATTATCATTAGCACCGCGTCCTACTACCCGTTCGGGTTATACGCACTTACGCTAATGTGTAATGGTAGGGTGATTGTGAGATGAAATGGAGGAACCTACAGTTTAACGTGGGATCCGAACCACGGCGGAGGCCTGGCATTCCTAACATTCACATAAATCAAATATTTCTTCATTACAAACATAGAGTTTAATTTTTTTCGCATCAACATTTCTTGAATATTTGTTGAAGGGTGTCCTAGAATCTAATGACAATTTTTCTTCTTCATTTAAAAAGTTGTTCATCTAATGCTGCTCTGCTCATGACAGATAATCAAAAACGTGTGAAAAAAATTAAACTCTGTTTCTATTGAAGCAATATTTGATTTATTTTGGTCAAAAAAAATGTTTTGCTATACAAACTGCAAAGACACAGCCCTTAGCTTGCGTGCTCTACACTCCCATCTTAACCGCTGTGATTTGCATTCCATTAAGCGGATTGCCATTTAAAATTTCCATCCAAATAAAAATTTAAATATATTCTTTTATTGGCTAGTTATTTTTTGTTGCATGATTGTGAAGTCTCAATCTAGCTAGAGTGCAGGGTAATAACGCTATTCTACGTCTCCACCCACGCCGTTAAACCGTTACGTGTGCGATGTGCCACTTGACGGCGACCTCGTGGTGTGTGGTCCGATAGCGACGTCGTTCACACTTCCTCCAAACTATGGACGTCCCATTTATGTCCGTGGCGTGTGAGGATCGACGCCAAGTTGGGTGAAGTGGCCGTTAAGGACGCGGAAGTCGTTGTCTGGACTTATTTTAGGTTCCGTGTACACGCTCAAGACAAGGGCCAACCCACTCTTTCAGTCCAACCAAAACAATACACCCTTTTGGTCACTGCTGACCCCGAGACTAGATTAAAAGCAAATCAGTATTTTTGCAATAGACTAGACTAGGACGGGGAGATCGGGGCTCAATCCCGGTTGGGTGTACTGAGGTGTTTTTTTCGTAAATGATTTTCCACACTCTATTAACGCAAGTGCGGGTGCACTTGCTCTCAATTAAACCTTCCTAATCCCTAGTACATTAGTGTGGTTAGTGCATAGGCGTGAAATCTAATCAGGTAGTAAGACGTGGTGATAAAAAGATAAATTAAAAAATATATTTGCTGTAGGAATCTTGGAATCTTTATCTTTATTATGGCTCATAACCAGCTTCGGTGGCCGCATGCTCTAAAAGCGTCACTCTTGAAATAGACTAGCCTGCCGATGTGAGTGTAGTTCTAATCCCGGTTGATGTACCGAGGATGACTTCTTATAAATTTGTTTTACACTCTTTCTCTACGCAAATGCGGGCTTACTTTATCTAAATTGAACTTTACTCATCTTTAAAACATAAACGTAAAGTGAGACGTGGTGGAAAACGACATCATAGAAACTATGATGCCAATCGCAACATACTGTTATAGAGGCTTTTAGAGGAATTATGCCCGCATTCGCGGGAAGGAGGTGGGGAAAACAATTTAGGTAGAAGTCACCTTTGTACACCCAGGCATGATAAGAACCCCGACCTCCCCATCTGGTATCAATTTCATTTTGTAGAGTTTTTTCAAGGCTTGTGTAAGGTGTATAATATACTGATATTTTTTCTGAGAGGTGAAAAATGATACCTGGACACGGGAATCAAACCCGGGGCCTTTGGCCTATTACGCCAATGCTCTCACCACTGAGCTATCCAGGATTCTTCCCGTGCCCAGGGTCATTCTTCACTCATATTTTAAGGCAGAGTCTATGATGGACGTGCGGAAATCACCGGCTACAAATGTGTGATTTATTTTTATTATTACTATTATTATTATTATTATTATTAGCACCACGTCTTACTACCCGTTCGGGTTATACGCACTTACGCTAATGTGTAATGGTAGGGTGATTGTGAGATGAAATGAAGGACCTACAGTTTAACGTGGAATCCGAACCACGGTGGGGGCCCCGGCATTCCCCACATTCATGTGATTTATTAAGATCACGAGCTATCAGATAAAGCAACCCCCTTCGACTCGGTAGTTGGCTTAATGCTGCCAACTGTACATTTATTATAATTGTAAGGGATTGCATATTTAATAATCAAATAGCCAAAGCTCTAATATTAAATTATATTAGTAATAATAATTTATCTTCATTTATCTAAAATAAATTATTTAAGGGTGGTTTGCTTAAGACTACAGAATGTTTGAGTTTTTGAGAAATTAAAATGGGTTAGGAATTGGGAAGCTTGCATTTGTGTTGAAGGAGAATGGAAAACTATTTAAGGGAACACCGCCCCCCCCCCTCCCTAGGTCACCCGCGACCGAGATTCGAGCCTCGATCTTCCTGTCCTCGGCAGTCTAGCACATCGCGAAACTAACGCGTTAGCCAACCACGCCACCGAGGTGGGTATGAGAAAGTATGTGAGATTGTGTTGTACCGTTTATTTTTAAATGTATTATGGATTTTATTCATTTTCATGACTTGATTTATAATGTTTGAGAAAATAATAGATGCATTTAAAACAAACAACTAAGCGGAAGAAGCTGATGGTGATGGCTTCCTGTATTGACGTGAGGTTCAAGGGTATCACACGACAACTTTGACTGACTTAACGGACACACAACACGTTTCAAAGTCTGGCCGTAAGATTGGGAACAGACATCACTTAGGGGGGAGAGAAAAAAACTTACCTTTCATCTTAAAGGTTTTAAATTTCATTTCAGGTTCCAGAAGTTTTAATAATACGCGCCTGTATAGCTCGTGGTGGACAAAAGCGTCACCCTCATCTCGTTTGGTTTTCCTTTGGCAGGGAAATCTGGGTTTGAATCCTAGCAGTGTGTATACTGAAGTGGTTTTTTTATTAGTGGGCTTTCACTCTAGCTCCAAGCAAATGTGGCTACATTTGTTTGTATCATTGGTACGTTCCGCAAAGTGTAAATATGTAGATAGGCCGGACAGTTAGTAAGACGTGGAAGCATAACTGAAATATTTTTCCAAACCGTTACGTTTATATTATTATGCTCTTAGTTTTAGCGGGCAATAACGGCGGGTGAAACTAACCACACAAATAAAACCAATAAGGTCGAAATGGTGATGGAAGAAAAATTAAATTTTGACTTTTTTAAATTATTATTTTAGGAAGGGGGGATTTGTGAATAAAACCAGCAGGCACGGGAAATTTGGAGGCAAAGTCCTCCCAGCCAGTAGGATTTATTTTAAAATCTGAGTGACTCCAGAAGGTTTGTTTTGTATGGTAGCTAGGTTTGATGTGTCCTTCCACAAACATAACCAAACTTAAAAAAAAAAAAAAAAAANCCAAACTTAAAAAAAAAAAAAAAAGTCAAGGGCCTTTAGTGGTTCCCAAAACTGTGGGTCGTAAAACTTTTGATATTTAAAAACTTAGAAATTATTTGATACAATAAAATCATTTAAAAAGTTGTAGAAAATTAATTTTAAAATGTAGTCCAGCCCTCTTTGCCCCATGTATATTAAGGCTAGGTGAGTAGCGAATGTTTTTTGTCCTAAAAATTAGGTCATGGTTTTAAAATGTTTGACAAGCACTTGTCCACCAAATATTTGGAGAGGCTTTATGACTATGCGTATTTCACCTACCCACATCAAAAAGTAACCCTGTTTTTTGTACACGGCTTACTGAACGATTGGTACATCAACTGAAATTTACATTAAATTACGATCATAGTAAGTAGATGTCAAACTACCGGTAAAAATAGACTTTAAAATGTATATAGTAAATCGGAGAAAGATGTTCAATACTCGTACATCAACCATATTTCCCTTCACAAATCACAGAAACGGGGATGAGGGAAGACGTCTTCTCCTGACTCCATTCAAATTGCATCACTGAAAGCTAACATCATGTCAAGTATAACAAAATATTGCCTTAAATCAAACCATCGCCAAAGTAGCTTTCAAATAAATGTATTTGAACAAAACCTTATTACTTATTCAGGGCCTTCTTTTGGCTACATTTTCAAGTGTTTCAGAAGGGGAGGTAAACTGAGAGAAGGGTGAATTTATTTCAAGGAGACAGGGAGGTATTTATTCCAGGCAGGGTTACCCGCCCGCAGGTTCCACCACTACCCATTACCTCACATTTTTTTCAGGAGATATTAAAAAAGACTGTCGATAAAAATAATTACTGTGCATGGACTTATTAAAAAAATATGTTATTCATATGTAGTATACAGATAACTTTTTTTTTTAAATCCTTCCATTCACAATAATTATTTTTATTAAAAAAATGTATCTGTTGCGAAGAAATATGAAAATTAAGCTATCTAATTATTCCACCGGTGTATTTAATTTTAAATAACTATTCATATTATTTTTTAATTGGTGACCTGGCGGTCTAGGGGTAAGGTGTCAGACTTCTATGCTGGCGGCCGGGGTTCAATCCTCGGTCCCAGCAAAGATTTATAAGGAATGCCAGGCCTCCACCGTGGTTCGGATTCCACGTTAAACTGTAGGTCCTTCATTTCATCTCACACTCACCCTACCATTACACCATTAGCCATTAACCATTAGCGTAAGTGCGTACAACCCGAATGGGTAGTAAGACCCGGTGCTAATAATAATAATAATAATAATAATAATAATAATATTTTTAAATTTAGATATCTCTTTCAACTTAACTTTTGATTAAAGTAAGATTCACTCACACTCACGCTGACTGTGTTGTGTTTCAAACAATCTTGAACAGGTCATTCCCATATGAGTTACCTTGTATGAGTTGTAAGGCCTTGGTTTGATTCACACTCACAAAATTGTACTGCCGCTACTATGCTCTCTCTCTCTCTCTGAATACTACGGTATCTCGCGTCATCATATTAACCTTTCCTTAATCAATGATGTACACATATTTAATGCAAGATTTCTCAAGCTAACCTCTATTATTGAGACGTTCAAAGACGAAGTTATTATAAGGTCGGTATTGAGGGGTGACATTTTATAGTAGGGGTGATGATGATGCGTTCATACCAGAAGTGAGAGTACCACTATTGGTGTTGTCACTAACATTGGTGTACGGGGAATTAATGGGTGTACTCTGGTATGAAAGGTCTTGGTAAGTTGAGGAACATCCATACTTCAGATCAGTCAACATTTGTAAAGCTCTCATTTTAGCCTGATTGATTAGGTGCTTAGTCAGGGCTTTCGCGAACACTGCAATGCTTTAAAAAAAACATCGACATGATCTTCATGAGCTCCCAATACCTTACTGATAAATTAACTACGCTTTGAAGATTCTCCTTCACTGCATCATTCAGTTTGCCCATCTAGGAGGTCATAGTGGTTTTCGTATTTGGGTTTCCTCTTCTTTATTCCACAGTCTACAGGTTTGGATGTCGCCGGGGGNACTGTCAGTGATTTGACATTTGGATTCTCTGTACCGCTTTGGGTGAGAATCTCGTTTCCTTCTGGTGGATCTACATGCGTCTCCTGGGAATCAATGTCAACATTATGCGGGTCATCAAATCTTCACTCGTGGACTGGTCAAGGTCCGATTTGCGGCCGTTTTCAAAATTTGCTTTAGGTCTACCACGTGACAATTCTACCACGCGTTTTTATTTTATAGGATTTTTACACGATATTTGTATTTAACGAGGAAATTATGTTTTGCCTGAAAATTCGTTGTACAATAAATAAAAAATACTAACTTGATAGGACAACTTTTCCTGGTATCGTTTTCCGTGTGTAGTCCTTCACATGTTTGTCCCCGTATACTGGCGAAGATATGTCGAAAATTGAGGGACGCTTTGCCAACTTTTAAATTGAACTTTTGTCCTCTTCTCTTGATAAATCCTGGACCATTTTAAAAACCAGCACAATAAAACACAACATCAAAATTACAACTAATGAAACACACATTTGCTCGGTGGTGCGTCTGCGACCATACTGCTCCCGGAGCATTGGTGGAGGCAAACACAATGAGGGACGCTGGTCGCGTACTCTCCATACTGCTCCCGGAGCATTGGTAGGGTGCAAACACAATCAGGGACGCTGGACGCGTACTCTCCATACTGCTCCCGGAGCATTGGTGGAGGCAAACACAATGAGAGACGCTGAACGCGTACTCTGGTCACTAGTCACAGTCGCCTTGAAGGAACTGGTCACATAATCTATGGAAACCGTTCCTGTCGCTGGTCGCAGGCGTGAGAAGCGAGTCACACGACACGGCCGGCGCACAGTCCTGTAAGTGTGAATACATCTTAATACTTTCAAATATATTGAGAATCCCACTTGACAAATCTAGTTTTATTTCATGAACCTCGATTATATCCGACAGTTTATTAGCTATTCGGTGTTAATCAATATAATATAATCAATAAAGATATATGAGATTATAAAGTAGATACTATAAAAAATTCTTGTGCGATTGGTTGACTAATAAAATAAATGGTTCAACACAATCGCACAAACTTTCTCATATTGTGTATAATGGCTTCGAAGAAGATGTTCAGAAATAGGCTTTTAGTAAACTATCCATTCTTCATAAAACTAACACTTAATATTGTTAATCACAATACTCACTCCTTATATATACATTTGAAACCAACTCGTTCAAATATTTTTAACAAAATTCAAATTATCAAAAATAAACTATTTTTCAGCTATCATAAAATACGTGTTATTTGTTCGAATCCCGGTTTGGGTGTGCTGAGGATTCTTCTTCCCGAATAGTTTTACATTATCTTCCCACACGAATGCGGATGAACTTCTTCTAAATTTAACCTTCCTCATCCATATCACTGCGTAATTAGGGTATACCCGCACAACCCGAATGGGTGGTAAAAATAATGTTCTAAAAACAAGGGGGGTGGGGGCTCTGTGTACCTCTCCCCTCCAACCCGGTGCTTTCATCTACTTAGCAGACTGGACTGCGGAGAAATTAGCTCCGAATAGAGATGGGAGACGTAAGATTTTCTATATTTTTTCCTGAAAATTTTCAACTATTATTTCTATAAAATAATTTCAAGTGATTAAATGGAACTTTAATGTAATCGAGATATAGATATCTCAAATGTCAACGTTTATACTGAAGATTAATTTCTGCTAAGGGAGTTAACACAAGAAACCTCATCAAACGAGCTTCAGTGGCCGCATGGTCGAACGCGCTATCCTCGCAATAGACTACTATGACAGGGAGATCGGTGTTCGATATCAGCCGGTTGCACTGAGGGCGGTTTTTCCTAAATATTTTTCCACTCTCATGGGTGAAATTCCTCTAAATTCAACCTTCCTTATCCCTAACACATTAAAGTAATCAGTACATAGGCGTACACGCCGAACGGGTAGTAAGACATGGTGCTAAAAAAGTAGTAAAGAAACAAATGAAGGCGAGCCTTTGTAGACCCGTTATGTTCATAAATCATACTTAATTTGTGTATCATCACTAAATTAAGTTAAATAATTTTAAGGTTGGCCTGACATTTGTCTCCTC
>CABEEJ010001630.1:13534-34670 GCA_901482245.1 Timema douglasi
AACCCACTCGTCTCTTATTATTATTATCATTAGCACCGCGTCTTACTACCCGTTCGGGTTATACGCACTTACGCTAATGTGTAATGTTAGGGTGATTGCGAGATGAAATGAAGGACCTACAGTTTAACGTGGAATCCGAACCACGGTGGAGGCCTGGCATTCCCCACACTCACAAGATGTCTTGTCAGAGGTGAAGGAAGGGTTTAGTAATCAGATAAATCTATGCCGGGACCGAGGATTGAACCCCGGCCGCCAGCACAGAAGTCCAACACCTTACCCCTAGACCGCCAGGTCACACCACTCGTCTCTTAACACACTATATTTTTAAGTATAATAGGCTCTAGGTGCCTCCTCTACCACCGCAAGCCACCACTGCGGAAGATCTTACGATTCCAAATTCTCCGGAAATGTTTTATCTCCATCCACAAATCCAGGCTAATCACACCGGTCTGACCCGTCAGTCTTGTTACACCCCTGGGTGGTAATCTAGTCTCCTCTCAGCGGCTACTGTCGCGGTGGCAGCGCTCTATATGTTGTTCACACTATGATAAGCCGCAAGAACCACATAAAGAAAGGTCTCTTGTGTGTTCTGGTTGGAGCAGAAGATGCTTTGACCTCGGGGGTTGATAACCTACCCCCCCTCTCCCTTCCTCTCTCTTATTTCCCCCTCTCAGGATCCCCGGGTATTCAACACGGCGATCAACAAACAAGTCTTCACATTGTCTCACAATGTATCAAGTTGATGAGGCCTCTTCATTTTCCATACGTTTTTACGATCGAAGGTTGAAGGGTGTCCTCTTGAACTTGAATTCTTTCAAGGGTTATCCAAAATATATTACAAGTTTGATTACTTTTTATTTACGTGTTACTCACCTCGGTGGCGTAGTCGGCTAACGCGCTTGTGTTGAGCTCGACTGCTGAGGACGGGGAGATCGAGGTTCGAATCTCGGTCGGGTGAACTGGGGGTGGTTTTTACCATTAGAGTAATTAGTACTTAAAGCGTATAACCCGAACGGGTAGTAAGACGCGGTGCTAATTATTATTATTATTATTATTATTTTACCTGTTTTGTATCTTACTGCCCGTCCGGGCTATCCTCATATTTGCAATAAAGAGGGATGAGGATGGTAGAACGGCCCCGCATTTGCTCGATGAGAGAAGTGGAAACAAATGTTGAAACTAAACCGTTTAATTACATCCGGCAAGGATTTGAATCTCGACCTCTCCGTCACTAGCAGACTTAACTGTATTGTATGAGCTTGACAGTTGGTCCACGTGACCACCAATCCGAGCAAAAAAAACAACATATATACCGGAGAGCAAAATAGGCCATCTCAAATTATTCACGACCAGATTTTGGTGTAGCTTCTTAATATATATTTTTAATTTTTGTTTACCCCCGCGTACTATTTCCCGTTATAGGCTACGCTTATGTACAGTAGCCCCATGGCTTCTTTGGTGCTGACTGACAGCTCACAGCTGACTTCTGACAGTCAACATTTAGGTATATACCTACATTTTGACCGTCAAAAGTGACAGCTGCTAAACACATGTTTTTTTAGATCATCTGGTTCGGCGTAGGGATACATAATTTGGACTGGTAATTTTGTAAAGCTGTCAACTGTCAGCTGTGAGCTGTCAGTCTGCACCAAAGAAGCCATGGGGCTACTGTAACAGCTACTCCATTGGTTCTATGGTTAAGAAAGTCGTTATTTTAGAGGAAGTGTACCCGCATTTACTTGTAGGTAGAGAGGAAAACAATTTTGGAAGAACCACCCTCAATACACCCGACCAATATTCAAACCTCTATCTCTCCGTAATCGGTAGTCTAGTCCACTAGTATTGTGACGCCTTAGACCGTGTGGCCACAGAAGCGGGTAACTCCTTAGTAACGCATCTTCTTACTGGACTAAGGGTCGCGGGTTAAAATCCTCAAAACGGCCGAAAAAAATTTGTTTTCGGGGGGAAACTGGAAATTTCCCTTTAACGTTGATTAACGAACGGCTAAGCACCGACTGTTGTTGTCTTTGTTCTAGAGTTCAGCTAGTTTGTAAGGCTGATATAATCGGTTGGTTCATAAATTGCACCGTAAATCCCCCACCTCCCCTCCTGACTCCTAAGTGTTGGACATCCTTGTGCAGAGACCCCGAGTGTTTTACCAGAAGACGACCGAACTATTTATATATTTTTTATTTAGCGACGCTTGTCATTCATTTGACGACTAAACGGCGCGTCAAAGTTCCTTGCTGATAATATGGAGCACATGACACTTTACTCATGTGTAAATTTAGCTACCAAGTTGAACCGGTTAAGAGGGGTGGGCCGGGGGGTGATGTGTTTACAAGTGACACCATAAGTTTATTATCTAAGTACGTAAATGTCACAAAATATAATGTCACTTGTTGGCAATGTTTCCTATATTCTACTTTTCATGACGGGAGCCATTCAGACATGGAAAAACTGTCAAAAGTTTTGTCAGTGTTGGTAAAAACTAGTAAGTGTGTTCAATATACTCGCTTTAAAAACTTTTTAGGGCTGGCTAGAAATAAAAGTAGAATAAACATAAATAAATAGCCGTGGGAATTTAACTTACAACTGTCAAAATTGACATTAGCTGCCAGCGTTTAAACGGACCGTCGGAATCAATACTATCTTTCAAACTTGATAGAGTAGATAGAGCCTTTATGATTCAAAGTCCAAGGGAGATCTAAAATAATTCGAATGATTCAAAATTTGAATTAACCATTCTTATGAGTATCTTGGCAGTGGGTAAACAATACATCAATAACCTCAAAATACGCTTCATATAAAGTATTTTTATAATATATGCTACCGGTATATAAAACATACGTACAAAATATATACAGACATGAAAAAACAAGAAAAAATTAAAACACTAACCATACAAACTTGGAAAAATTAACATGAGAAAATTGCAGAATTATATCAGTTTTTCAAATTAGATGGCATTAAGTCGAAAAAAAATTAAAAGTCCTTAGTTTGTTAAGGATTGCTTATGCTGACGCAACAAACAAACTCTTCAAGTTCACTGATTGTATTGAAAAAATGTATTTTAGGTCTTGTTTGGATTCAGTGAATCTTCTTATTTACTATCCGTCAATTAATCTAGTGTTAATTTACATTATTTGCATATTGGGTGAGTTAATAAAGTTCGTTATGCTAGGTTTGAAATGAGTTCTAGCTCAAGGTGAAAAAAAAAATGGCTTCAAACTATTAAAATATTTATTTCTGAAATTCGAATTAAATGTTATTTCTTATCGTTGATTTAAATAGTAACCTCATGGGACATTATTATGGTGGATTAGAATTATCCAGATTCTACTGTATCTGCGTAACATAGAAGTTGATGGATATATAAATACAACTATATATAGATCTATTAGCTTTTAGAACTGTCAGATTTAAATTATTATGGACCAGCTTCTAGGGCCACGTGGTCTAACGCGCTAATCTAGTGTTAGATTAGACTGCCGAATACGGGTATATCGGGGTTCAATCCCTATTGGGTGCACTGAGGGTGGTTTTCACTGAATAGTTATCCACGCAAATGCGGGTGCATCTCTTCTAAATTATTCCTTCCTAATCCCTAACCAATTAGTTTAATTAGTACATAGGCGTATAACTTAAATAGGACGTGGTGTAAGAAAAAAATAAATTATTATGGACTGACTAATAGCCCTAAAGGGGGGTTTAAAATAACACGTCCTAGTACTCGTTCGTATTGTGCGCATACATTCAATACGCCAATGAGACAGGGACTATAAAGGCTTTATTTGAGATGAAATGTACCCTTATTTGTGTGGAGGAAGAATGGTAAACCGTTTAAGAATAGCTGTCCTCAGAATAGTCGACAGAAGAGAGAACCCAGATCTCCCTGTCACTGGTAATGCGTCCTAACGCGAGAGTGACGCGCTATACCATACGACCACTGATGCAGGTTTAAAAAAAAATATTTTTACTAACTCTATAAATTTCTTAAGGATAAGAAGGAACACCAATGGGATAAGTAATATGGAGAAAACCACCCCTAATTCAGCCGACTGGGATTCAAAGCGCAAGCTGCTCACACCGACAAACTGGGTTTACATTTAGAAATCTTCTGGTCAAATACCGTTATGTTAGTTAGGCCTATGGAGGCCTATTTTCAATAGCTGTTAACATAACTATTTGTAAATAATTTAACTACTGAAGAAATACTTTATTTCGACCATAAAGTTGTCATTAAAACTGACAAACTATGGCCTTAACTAACGTAAACATTGTCTCTTTTTTTTACGTTAATTTGGTTTATTATATCATTCGTTGATGTATGGTATTTTTTTTAAAAAAAGAACATTAATCACGCGAATTAAATCCAGGCTATGTCTAGTTAAATGTTTATATAATTGCTCTCATTTAATATTGTTTGGTCAAAATGTATTTCAGAAAATGTTGGACGGCCCTGTTTTCTCTGTTGACAAATTTTCTGAAGTTGGCAGCTGTGTTGTACCATAGGAGTGATTCTCCAGATGTTGCAACCTTGAGATTCGCGTACTTACAAATTTGGTGGGTTTTTTTTATGTCTTCACGACCCTTGAGGTTAATATCACGAAAGTCGCGTGCAGCGTTGCTAAATATATAATCAGGATACAGCTTTTACACATGGACATACAGGGGTGGAGCTGGTCAGGATCTTAGCCCCCCTGGAAATTGGTGAACCCCATAGGGGTTAATTAATTATTATTTTAATATTCATCTACCAGATGTATTATTTATGCCCCAGTATGATAAAATTATCTCCGTCAACATTTCAGATAATAGATTATTTTTAGTACATCCTGTATTGAATAACAAGGGATATTTCTTGGGTATTGGAATGAATTAAGTTAGTAGGTTTGAAGCCTTGTTTATCTTTATACACAACATGTTGGCCAACAATATTTATTATTATTATTATTAGCACCGCGTCTACCCGTTCGGGTTATACGCACTTACGCTAATGTGTAATGGTAGGGTTATTGTGAGATGAAATGAAGGACCTACAGTTTAACGGGGAATCCGAACCACGGTGGAGGCCTGGCATTCCCCACATTCACAAAATGTCTTGTCAGAGTTGAAGGAGGGGTTTGGTAATCAGATAAATCTGTGCCGGGACCGAGGATTGAACCCCGCCACCAGCATAGAAGTCTGACACCCTACCCCTAGACCACCAGGTCACCTACAATATTTAAACGCATTCACAACTCGTGACAGAACATTGTATTGTCATTTTTATTTTCATCCTCCCCTGTTTGTTCTCCTACTGGCGGATTGTTCCCCCTAGTAACGTTATAAACTCACTTGTTTTCTGGTGTTTAAGAATTTTTGTTCGACTATTCTAACTAAGTGCTTACAACTTTAAAAAATACAAACCTGAACAGTCCCAATGGTATTCGAGATTTGTTGTGGATTCAATATGTACTGTTTGTGAGATTTGTATTTTAAAACTATTTCAGTGAAGCTTTTGTAAAAGACATTTTAAAAGGCAGACACAATTTATTTATTTTAATCACATCGGAGGTCTCGCGGTATAATAGGATGCATTCGAGAATTATCAATGTGGTTTTCCCATCCTCTCTCTTAACTCATGCTGGCTTAGTACCTATAAAATACTCTTCTCATCCCTAAACATAGTTATTTCACTATTTACTTTATTTTATCTCAGTGTCTTACTACCTGTTCAGTTTATATGCATATTTGATAATTACTTTAGTGAGGTAGGGATGAAGAAGGAAGCATTTTAGAGGTAATATACCCGCATTTGCGTAGGAGGAGAGTTTAGAATCAATTAGGGAAATCCATCCTTAGTATACCCGACTGGGATTCGAACCCTGATCTCCCCGCTATCAGAAGGACAGTCTAATACGATAGAGACGCCTTAGACCATTTGGCCACTGAGTTATTTATTGATTTTGAACGAGATCTTTGGTGATTTTTATTTACTAATTTGTTCATAATTAATGTACATTAAAACATTAAAACCAATATTTGTTAAATTACTAAAAATCTCTACCGAATCTTCTGAAAAGTTAAGGTTTAAACACCCTAAAGGGCTACTGAGGACGTTTCAACTCAAGTTTGTCAATTTAAAAATAGTTCGTTTACTTCTGCGGCTTAATTTTCGCGACGCCGCTTCGTTTTTAGTGCACGTCGTCTCATGTTTGCGCGTGCCTGCGTCTTTTCGAGTTTTCATTACCTCAAGAAAAAGGGAGGGGAGAAATGACAAAGGCATTCGGCGTAGGAACATCTGTAGTATGTATGAAGAAACGGAGGAAACCAATTTAACTCGAGCAGGGAAGATACAAGCTTAATCTAGTCATTCCCTCCCGAAAGTTGGTTTAGAAAGTTTTGAGCTACTCTTCGTGTACTAATTAAGGTCATGTATTATATTGTATTTTTATTAATCTTATTTGAATATTTATTTCATTTCTATATGAGGTATCGGTGACCTGGTGGTCTAGGGGTAAGGTGTCAGACTTCTGTGCTGGCGGTCGGGGTTCAATCCTCGGTCCTGGCACAGATTTATCTAATTAACAAACCCTTCCTTCACCTCTGACAATACATCTTGTGAATGTGAGGAATGCCAGGCCTCCACCGTGGTTCGGATTCCACGTTAAACTGTAGGTCCTTCATTTCATCTCACAATCACCCTACCATTACACATTAGCGTAAGTGCGTATAACCCGAACGGGTAGTAAGACGCGGTGCTAATAATAATAATAATAATAATATATTAGGTATCTAACGTGCACTTTCTAAACCGACTGATTATATCATCACACTACCCGAAAACTATTTTTTTAACACTGAGTCTTACTACCCTCTCGGGCTATACGCTCATGTATTAGTTACTCTAATGTGATAGGGATGAGTAAGGTTGAATGTATAAAAAGTGTACCCGGTTTGCGTGGAGGTCGAGGGGGAAACCTTTTAAGAAAAACCATCCTCAGTACACTCGACTCCCTTTCTCCCCGTCATCGGCGGTCTAGTCTTTTGCGAGAATGACGACTTAGAATATGCAGTCAACGAAGCTGGTAAAAAAAACTAACTTAAATCTAGAATAGACACAACACCCAGCTATCCGCCTTAGTGGCGAACGCGCTAGTTTCGTGTTGAGATAGACTACTTTGGACGGGGATATCAAGGTTCAAATCACGGTTGGGTGAACTTGGGTGGTTTTTCCTACGCAAATGTGGATCCACTTCCTTTTTATTCGGCATTTACCAATGTCTAGCCCATTAGCCCGTTATCGTAATTAGTACTTAAGCGTATAACTCGATAGGGTAGTAAAACGTGGTGCTAAATAAAATAAAGTTCCAGTCGACACTAGCATATTCCAGCTTAGATATTAGCAAGGCATAGAACAGACAAAAAATTAGTCGATTTTAGTGAAGGTGAAGGTGATAAATTTAATAAGTCAACATAATTTCAATTAATCAGGTAATATATAGTCAACATGATAGTAAAAGTAGAGTTAGTTGTTCAGAACACCTAGAGCATTGATATATAAGCGCGCACATTGTTATCATTGACGAATTTATCTACATCTACATTTAATTAATACTATAAAGAGGAAATATTGGATTTTTTGTTGTTTTTTGTTTGTAATGGATAAACTCAAAAACTACTGGACCGATTTTAAAGATTCTTTCGCCAATATAAAGCTACATTATCAGCAAGTAACATAGGCTATATTTTATTTTGAAAATTTAATTTATTCCTCATAAAAATGTCGATAGTAATTCATATTTTATGGTAGAGTCCATGATGAATCTTAAATATGTGTGTTGAAAATAATAATGCGGGATGGGAGAGGGGGAAGGGTCTAGTAAGTAAATAAAATGGTACGGTGGACCACACAGACTAGCTTTTATCTTAAAATAGAGACATTTACTAAAAACTCTGAGGGGAAGTAAAACCGTCTGTCCCCTGGCGATTGTGGCACGTGAAGGAATCCTGGAAGGTATGTGAATGTACATTTCGCTGCAAAATTAGTAGGCTCTTTCAAGCTCGCTCATAGAAATTATGCGCGTGGGGTGACAGGAAACCACCACACTTCCTGAACTCCCCTAGTTCATGGTATTCCTACCAGATGGTTCAGGTAGCACTAACCAATCGAAATGTTAAGTACATGCCCAGCTCTGGATGGATGGAAATCACATCAAACCCACCTTCTGGTTTGTTGATTTTAGAGGAAGATATATATATATATATATATATATATATATACACACACACACACACACATACCTACCTACGTACAGTAGCCCCATGGCTTCTTTGGTGCTGATTGACAGTTCACAGCTGACAGCTAAAAGCTTTGAAAAGTTACCAGACCAAATTATGTATCCCTACGCCGAACCATATGATCTGCAAAAACATATGTTTAGCAGCTCTCACATCTGACAGTCAAAATTTAGGTATATACCTAAATGTTGACTGTCAGAAGTCAGCTGTGAGCTGTCAGTCAGCACCAAATAAGCCACGGGGCTACTGTACATACATACATACATACATACATAAGCTACATACACATATACGTACATACACACATAACTTACATACATCCACACACATACTTACTTATACATAATGTAAAACTCTAGTTGTCTCTCCATCTTGAGTTGGGCCATGGTTGTTTCTAAGTGCACCTCGTGACTTTCAATGTCTTATGACGTCACAATGATTCATGATGAACGCTCCCCATCCGTCCCTCGCAGCCAATGGCTGTTATAATGGCACTAGTAGACTGCATGGGTGCATTATTTGTTCTTGGCCAAGATGAGGTTTGCAGCTTTGCGTTACGTAAGATAGAATGTTGATTCCCTCAAGGATGGTGGACGTGACTTTGTCAGAGCTAACGGGTTTACACGGTCATGGGGCAAGTAAAGAGGGTAAGTAAAATGAGCAGATAGCTTGGTAGCTTTGTTATCAAGTGGAAGTTGCCCATGCAAGCTATGTTCACATACAGGCAAGTCCATTCGTATCGGTATGTGGTGGGGGTCTACGGGACGCGATAAAAGTTAAGTGTTTTTGCAGTTTTCATAGAAACACAGGGTGACTTGGTGCTCTAGGGGTAAGGTGTTGGCCCGGGGTTCAATCCTTGGTCCCGGCACAGATTTATCTGATTATCAAACTCTTCCTTCACATCTGACAAGACTTGTATTAATCACAACTTGTGAATGTGTGGAGTGTCAGGCTTCCACCATGGTTTGGATCTAACGATAAACTGTAGGTCCTCCATTTCATCTCACAATCACCCTACCATTACATATTAGCGTAAGTTCGTATAACTCGATCGGGTAGTAAGACGCGGTGCTAAAAAAAATATTCGAATAGCTCCAATAAGCACGCTCCTGCGCTCGACTATAATTTCCCCCAGCCCTCTCCTGTAGAAACAAACCACCGTCTCTTGTCCCCCAGTTTTTCCACTGTAGACTAACCACAAAGATAAATAATTTGATAGGAGTCAAGGACATCCGATGCACACGCCAGCCAGGTAACTACTATTTATTACCGCACACGATATGTGTATCAGCGTAATAAATATTCATCGTGGCTCGACAATATTTGTTGGACAGTAAATATGAGAGTGGTTCGAGCTAACGGAAGGAAATATGGCTCGTTGAAAAGTTGAGTACGTCTGGCGAGGCGCACGGATTCTCTGGAGTGAATGTCAGCGATCTGCAACCTGCTGACTGATTATATCTGCCCTGCAAAAGATTCAGCAAACAAACAATTCTATTCATAATTACAACATGAGAAATACTCGTATAAAGTTGAATTTTTTCTCTCTCGATATTTTCATTCAATTCAGCCCACCAGATTTGTTTATTAGATGTTCTGTCTTACGACAGGTCTATTCCTTTTGTCAGTGAACTTAAACCGCCAACGCGGCCTGTCCTTTGCTTCCTTCCTCTTTCTGCTCTCAGAATTTTCTTCTCCTTTTTTAAGTCATCCAATATTTGAATCCTCCTCCTTACTAAGTTCCTCTTTCCATACGGCCCGCTATTTATTAAAGGTCCCCAACCCCTGTATTAATTGACAGTGATATTAATATACATTTCATATTTTTCCGTTGGATGGTTTTTTGTTGTTATTTTTTACTTGGAGCCTATTGGTTTTGTTAAAGTTCAGGTTAAGTCGACGCTCCTTGATGTATGCGGTAAGGTTATTTTTTTATGTGATCATCACGTCTTACTACCTTTCCGGGATATTCGCACTAGGGTGTTATCCACAAACCACGTAAATATGGAGAGAGGGGTGAGGCGTAAGCTCCATTAACTGTAGTGTTACATGGAGGGAGGGTAAGAAAAAAAGGTAAGGACAAGTTTATGTATGACCCCTGATATGGTAGAGAGAATAAAGTTTCATTCGAAAAAAAAAACCACATTTGCGTGGGAGGAGAGTAGAAATCAATTNGCGGAACGGCCTCAGCCCATTTGATCGGGACTTGAAACCCGATACAGCCATTGCGAGAGTGACGCCTTAGACCACGCAATCCCTGACGTGGGTTAGCAACTTCACAAACGAAATTTTAAGGTCGAACCTTGTTTATATTTTATACTTTTGCTGGCCTTCATTTCTACATAAGTCATTGGGCTCCGATACCAAGTATAGCCGGTTCACAATAAATATTGATCTTCTCAAGTCATTTAGTAAGTTATTACCGACAGCTCCTTATTCATCCGCGTCGAACATATTATTTGTTTCTTTGGCAGGTTGAACAGATTTACATTACTTGGAAACGTGAGATCATATAATTGTCCAAGAGGATTAATTTGATGTTTTTTTTAGTATATTTTGACTTTTATAAAGACACGAAGTGACCGTTAATTGACATCACAAGTAATTTTGACACACATAACTTATCGGTTCTCTTTTTTATTTCCCACGTTGTCTTAGTAATTGTTTCTGATACACGCATATATTAATCACGCTAATTAAAGGGGGACAAGGAAGGTAGAATTTTAGAGAAAGTGTATCTGCATTCGCGTGGAGACGAAAAGGGAAACCATTAAAGAAATATCACTTTTAGTAGCTTACGCCCAACTGGGATTCGAATACCACTCTCCCCTTTGTTGTAAATCCAGTCAAACATGAGATCTAGACGCGTTAGATGTTTATTATAAGCGTTTATTCGAGTTCAAACGAGCCGCGTGTGATCCATGCCACGTGAAACTAGAAGATTCACACAACACAGAGCATATTTTGGTTTTTATTAACTTGTGTCACATTGGAACAACTGTTGTCTCTTTCATAAATAGGAACCATGTCGCCATGTCACTGTTGATGATTTTAATATACATAAAAACGTGTTGCTGGTGGGGTAAGGGGAGAAGACAAGTGGTTTTTTGCTGACGTCATACACCACACATGTCCTACTTGAACATATGGACGCGTTCGTAAACCTCTAGGGTGGATTGTTTCCCACCATTCATCCCTTATCAACAAGCCCAGTGCCGATATGGTTGTTTCGGTAGTTATTTTATAAATAGTAATTTTTGGGGGTTGTTATGGAGAGGGGGGGGGGGTCACCACGTATTTACTGTTTTTGGTTATATTTACACGTTAATTAGGTTAGTGGAATAACGATGAGTAAAGTAGGAATTTATAGGGAATCCACCTTTGACCAGACGTGTATTAATCACAACTTGTGAATGTGGGGAGGGCCAGGCCTCCACCGTGGTTCGGATCCCACGTTAAACTGTAGGTTCTCCATTTCATCTCATAATCACCCTACCATTACACATTATCGTAAGTGCGTATAACCCGAACGGGTAGTAAGACGTGGTGCTAATAATAATAATAATAATATAGTGAATGTATCCTTACTTGCGTGGAAGGAGAGTGTGAAACCCTATAGAGAAAACCACCCTATGTACACCCGACTGGGGTTCGAACCTTTATACTCCCGTCAACGGTAATCCAGTTTAACAAGAGAGACGTTAATAAGTTCAACATTAAAACTCTATTTATGATCTCTTGGTTATAGAAATGGATATTTTATAGGTAGTTTTTTCTTTATTTATTTTTCAATTTGGAATTTAGGTTAATATTTTCTTAGTTTTCATAATTTTAAAGTAATTTTTATCCATTCTTTTAACATTTTTAGGAATATTTGAATCATTTTATATATTCGTGTTGAAGTAGCCTCCATTTTTGAATACTATCGACATTTTATAAATGCATAAATTATTCTCAAAGATATTATTTTTAAATCGCACACTATTGTCGAAATAAGATAATGAAGGAACTAAACCGTTGTATCCTCTTTGATTGTAGTCTTTGATTGTAGAATACACACATTCCTGTTGAGACTGCAACTAGTCTGGAGAGGGTTGCGTTGGGAGGGGGTAGCTAACACTTCTGAAGCAGAGCTTTATAAATCCATATTAAATTTAGCAGAATGCAAGAATTTGGTTGTTAAGGATTTTTATTGCATTTTACATTTTGTAAAGCGGGTGTTCGAGTTAGTCCTGTGCATTAATTACGGGTTTTTTTGTCCATACTTTTAGGTCGTTTAAAATCATGAACTACCCGCCTCAATGGCGTAGTTGGTTAACGCGCTTGTCGTGTTGATCTCAACTGCTGAGGACGGGGAGATCGAGGTTCGAATCTCGGTCGGGTGAACTGGGAGTGGTTTTTTCCTAAATGGTTTTCCACTCTCCCTCCAAGCAAATGCGGGTTCACTTCCTCTAATTCAACCTTCCCAATTCCTAATTCATTAGAGTAATTACTACTTAAAGCGTATAACCCGAACGGGTAGTAGGACGTGGTGCTAAATATATTAAAATCATGAATGCGAGTTTTATAACTTTTAAGTCATTTTTTTAAAATCATCTTTAGGTCAAACAAATCGTGCCTTGCTGATAACTATTTGCGGTCGATGTCCTAGGACAGACATTCAGGCTTGTGTTGTCATGGTTTTTTGGCTGGTAATAATTCTGCTATTGTTGCTGTTAATTGCATCACTATAGGTTAGTGACCCTGTCTGGGGTGTGCTCGGCTGGGGTTCGGAGATGTGAGAATGATGCGGTGGTGTGCGTTGCGGCATCTCGCCCCCCGCTAGCCCCGCCCCCGGCACTGTGTAAGGGGCACCCCCTCCTGCCTGTAGGCTCACCATTCAATCGATCAGCGCCTCCCTCCCTGGAACGTGTCCACATAGAATTGTTGGCTCGCGAGAATGAACGGATTGATTGGAAATGTTTTTCATTCGACAGTGAGGATAACTACGCATTCCCCGCCCCCCCCTTTTTAGCCGCTTCAGTGGCTGAATGGTCTGAGGCGTCACTCTCCGTTGCCTGCTAATGTCGGGGGTATCGTGGTTTGAATCACTGTCGGGATAAATGGTTTCCCACTCTTCTTCCGCGCTAATGCGGGTGTATTACCTCTAAAATGCTTCCTTACTCATCCCTACCCCATTAGAGTAATTATCACGTTAATTTATAACCTGAACGGTTAGTAAAACGTGGTGATAAAAATAATCAAAGGTTTTTTGAGTCCATAATATCTTGGAAAGGAATTTAACTATGGTAAGAATAGGAGGGTTATCTTGTAAAATATAGCAAGTAGCAATGTCTCAGTCCAGTCCAGCAACAGCGACCACTGACCCTCTACCTCAGCACTGGCATATTATGTTCTGATAGTCGGTGTTTTCTCTACAATAGGTACATCCAAAACAACGAATTTCATGAAATAGATATTTCAAATTTATATTTGTAAACAACAATTTGGACACAATAATAAAATTAATAAGTATAGTTAGATAAAAAATCTAAATAGTGAAATTGTGTATTATAAAATTATATATATATATATATATGTGTGTAAAATTATGTTTTTTTACCACTTTTAAACTGCTTATACATCAAACATTATTTTTCTTTAGCATATTATGAATATTTCACTATGTAGACCCTACACCCCATTTTGAAGTCTAGTTACACTAAATTTCAGCCCCATACATTTCGTACTTGATCTTAAAAATGGTAAGGGAAGATAAAAAAAATATCAAGTTTAACCCCTTATAACTATTGAACTGTAATGATTTGAAATCAGTGAATCAATATTTATACCTTTATTTTATATTTAAAATTGTGTAACTAAACTTAAGAGCTACCCAAACTCAACGCAAGCTTGTGCTAACAATCAGAGATCTTAGCTCATTTGGTAGCCCGGCTGTCTACTGAGCTAATGATATCGGACTCGATTCCCAGCAAGGCTGAAAAATCTTTCATTGGTGAAATGTGGGTTTACCCTTTCACAGTGACAAGTAAACGACTGGGGGCTGGATGTTGTGTCTGTCTTGATTTAAATTAGCTATAAGATGTGCGCTGATATTATAAGTAGGTTCAAAAAGTAAGTATTAAATACCTCAAATATTTTTGTTAACAAAAAGGTAATTCACCTCTGACAAGATATCGAATGTGGGGAATACCAGGCCTCCAACGTGGTTCGGATTCCACGTTAAACTGTAGGTCCTCCATTTCATCTCACAATCACCCTACCATTACACATTAGCGTAAGTGCGTATAATCCGAACGGGTAGTAAGACGCGGTAATAATAATAATAATAACAAAAAGGTAATCTTTCATATTTTAATTTTAAATTACTCAATATACATAATGAATAAAAACATTAAAAAAACAAAATTATATCGAGAAGTGAAATGCTAAATTGGGCACATGCTACCTCTAAAACATCTTAGGTCAAGTTTACACAAGAATTTAAACTATAAAATAAAAATCGACGCCAACAAATAGGTTCCGACCGTTAATTCGTCACTGTGACAGGATTGGAGCAACTTAGGATGAATACAAACACTACTTGAAGCTCAATCGAGGGCTGGATCATTTGAGAAGTACGACGTGCACCTTGACATTTTAATTCTATAAACTGTATGTGAAAACAAAAAAAAAATTATTAATACAGATATGTTTTTAGTCTTAAAAATCTTTTGCATCACATGCCAATCAACTCTGTGATACAGTCGGCTCGAAATCGTAAATTTACATGAACCCTATTGTACAAGGATAATTTCTGATTAAACATTAATAGAGATAAAGTGTTAATAGAAGTTCCTAATACTGAACAAACTTGAAATATTAAATTATATTTGGATAAAAACTGCATTGAAAAGGCCCGTGTTTGACCATTTTAGAATGGCTTCATAGGTAAGCATTGTACACAAATCTTCATTCTGCCTTAATAGGAACTTACTGTAGTTATATCAAGAAACTTTGTCTCTTTTCCTCCCATTGGCACCACGGAAAATTTCGGGTAATCATTCAAATACGAATGCACTGTACACATTTCTGGAATATATTAGTCTTTTCCCTTTTACTTCCATATTTCGCGCGAGCTGGGAGCTGAGGGTTTGCTTTAATGTAAGTGCCAAAATAATATTTCACTGAGTCGAGGCTTTATTTTATTTTTTAAACTTTGTGATTAGTTCTCATTAATCACTTGACTTTAGGTGCACTACTCTATTCAACTAAAGTAATTAGCAATTTAGTCAAGGATAAATAAAGTTTCATAAAAATGTATGATAAAAGGTATCGTATTTTGAACTTACTAATAAGAGTAGTAATTTAATAACACCTGCTTCGATGGCCGCATGGTCTAAGGCGACATTTTCATGTTAGACTGGCTTCCCGATAACCGGAGGATTAAGGTTCAAATCCCGGTTGGGTGTACTTAGGCAGGTTTTTTCCAAAATGGGTTTCTACTCTTCCTCCACATACATGCGGGTACACTTCCACTAAATTTAAACCTTACTCTTACCTAACTCATTAGCGTGATTGGTACATACGTTCAATATAGTCTTAACCGTTTGTAAGACTGTTAATCTTCTTATATATAAAATTCTCGTGTCACAATGTTCGTTCCCGTACTCCTCCGAAACGTCTTTACCGATTCTCATGAAATTTTGTGAGCATATTGAGTAGGTCTGAGAATCGGCCAACATCTATTTTTCATACCCCTTAGTGATAAGGGTTGTCCACCCTTAACATTTTTCTATAATTTTTAGACATTTTTTTAATATCTTTATTTTTTTTATTATGTCGCATTAAAAAATACATACAACCCTAAATTTTTACCCTTTTATCACCAACCCCTATTTTTTAATAGCCATTTTAGTAATTTAATCATTTTTCATCCCCGGTCGATAACTGATCAATCGTCATTTAATTAGTTATCCCCGCCAGTTGTCTACAGGTGTCACTTCTGACCCAGTAAACAGCACGGAGTAGGGATGAGAACGGGGATGAGAGTGGGTAAACCATCCAGTTTGTTTGTGTTAGCTAAAGATGGACTAACAAAAAATATTGTTCACGCTATGGCATTAAGAGATTGATATTGTTTGTTAGTGTTACTGTCGTAATTGATTAATTAATGATATATAATTTTAAGGAATAAATTATAATAACTTAAAAATAATGTTTGCCTTTTGTTATTTTTATATTCCCTCATCGTTCACAGCGCTCCATGCCTATTTCACGCATATACCACATTCTTACACACTTACAATAAGTATGCTATTTTTTGTCTACACTAGAAATTACTTAAAAATTATTTATATGGTAAAACAACGTTTGCCGGGTCAGCTAGTAAAATATAACTTTTTTCATATATTAATTTGATTTTATTTAACTCGTGTTTGTAAGCTTTATTATGATTTTGATGATGGAGTCATAATATGGGTTGAAACTACGTTTAGAAACATTTTATTTTAGACAGTCTAGCATTCACATTTTAACTGCTAGTACTTACCAACCTGCCTCGGTGGCGTAGTTGGTTAACGCGCTAGTCGTGTTGAGCTCGACTGCCGAGGACGGGGAGATCGAGGTTCGAATCTTGGTCGGATGAACTGGGGGTGGTTTTTTCCTTAAATGGTTTTACACTCTCCTTCCACGCAAATGCAGGTTCACTTCCTTTAAATTTAACCGTCTCAATTCTTAATCCATTAGCGTAATTAGTACTTAAACGTATAAACCGAACGGGTAGCAAGACGTGGTGCTGAATAAATAAAAAAATACTAGTACTTACTAAATTATTAGTAGAGGTATAATATTATTTTGTTTTATGATGTTTTCCTCTTTTTTTTAAAATTAAACATTTTTTTGTCTTATTTATGTTTTACTTTCTCGCTACCTTACAGGTAGATCAAGTATTGTGATCGTCAAAAGAATCGGACACAAGATGTTGATGAATTTCGACGTTTTATAAACCCCCCGAATCCTAAAAAGTGGGATTTGCAATGCCGTCTGTCTGTACCTCGGAATAGAGCCTAAACTATTTTACCGATCGGCGGACTAAAACTTGGTATTTAGAATTTTCATAGGGTTTCATGGGATTTTTGGAATTGTATATCTATCCCTAAAATTAAGGGTAGTTTCCTTAGGGGTGAGAAGAGAGAAAAAACAGATTTTCTCAAAGTCGGCTCTAACGATTTTGATTAAAATTCGTATTCAGGCTATTATACAGAAGTGGAAGTTTCCATATCTCCGCAACTATTTGAGATACTAAATAACTTATTATTGCAAAATTGTAGTACTATTAAAAATGAAAAACTTTTACTCTAAATTTATTTTTATAAAACCAATAGTTTCTTAGATATAGGCAAATATATCAATACAAATTTGTGAGCTTAAGTTGTACAGAAATAATACTTGAGTTTTAACGCAATAATTCTCTAATTCCCTACCGTAAGTAAGTAAAAAAGATGTTCTTTTTCTTTTAACCCCTTATGGAATGTTTGTACAGCAATGATCTCTCTATCATTTTAAACTCAATAGTCAATATTTACCTTTTTTATTGGTCAAAATTTATAAATGAGAAATTTAATAACAATACGACGACCTGAAGATATGCAACCCTTAATACAATTTCGAAAATTTTAGCTGGAAGTTGAAACTTTAATACGAAGTGTTGACCCTTTTGGACCCAGTTTAGATTTTTTTTTTTTTACTGGTCCAAATATACTGTACAACTAAAGGACTTTAATTCTTTAAAAATAAAACTATAAAATTTAAAACCTTGAGTCAAAAAAAGGTTTACGTAAGTATAGCGCAGTTTATGCTTGGGTTTGCTTGTGTATATTATTTCGTTTCACATATATTACGAGTTTTGAGTAAATATCCCAATTTTTAAACAATGGAGTGAGAAAGTCCTTTCGGAGTTCCATAGCATTTATTTTAGTTAATTACATTTTTTTAGACAGAATTAATGGTAAATGGAAAGAGGCCCGAAAAAACTTTGTACCCCATGATAAAACTCCTCTCAGAAGCCCTGAGGTCAAAATTAAATTCAAAGCCCGACCGGATTCACTGGAGGTGACGTAATCAACCCATGAGTTTTACTTTTAGCTAATTATATTCTCTTCAGGAGAATGCGGGTGCATATCGTTGAGATTTCTCCTTTCTCAACTTGTGTGTTAAGCCCGAACGGTAAATATCACGCTTAAAAAAACCTGCCTTTTTTTAGTGTATTTATAATGTACAGCTAAATGTTATTAAATAATGTAAAATAAAAGTATTTAATCTAGTTGGTTGTAATTTGATCTGTTTTGAGAAATTGAACAAGTAGGTGATAGATATGTTGTCAACCCATGTCAGTGAAATAATATCACATAATTATATTCTACATTTAAGTTGGTTTTTTACCCGCCTCGGTGGCGTAGTCAGCTAACGCACTAGTTTCGTGTTGAGTTAGACTGCCGAGGATGTAGAGATCGAGGTTCGAATCTCGATCGGGTGAACTAGAAAGGTTTTTTCATAAATCGTTTTCCACTCCCCCTCCACGCAAATGTGGGCTCACTTCCTCTATATTCAATCTTCTCAATTTCTAGCCCATTAGTGTAATTAGTACTTGAGCGTATGACCCGAACGGGTAGAAAGATTCTATGCTAAATAATTAAAATAAAAAACAGTAAATAAACGTTTTTTTTGTTTTTTTAGCGCGTCTTATTACCCGTCCGGGTCATACGCCTATGTACTAGTTACACCAATGTGTCAGGGATTAGGAAGGTTTAATTTAGAAAAAACGCACCCACATTTGCTTGGAGGGAGAGTGGAAACCATTTAGGAAATATCCCTCTCCCTACACTCGACCGGGATAGAACCCTGATCCCCCCGTATTCGGTAGTCTAGTCCTACACAAGATTAGCGCAATGGACCACTCTGTCACCAAAGCTGTTTACGTTTTAATTAGAACAAATAAAGTTTTTTAAAAAAAGGGCCGACCAATTTAGATCATAGTTTGTACATCAGCGGTCACGTGGTCTTAGGCATTCCTCTCGCAATAGATGAATTGCCAGTCACCCGCGTGTGATTTATAACTGCAGTTTTCTCATCTCTTCTACACGCACATTCGGGTACATTCCTTCTAAATTAAACCTCACTCGTACATTACCACAACATCGTAATATATACGTGTGTGTGTGTGTGTGTGTGTGTGTGCGCGCGGGTATATACCAAATGAGTAGGGTAGTGTGAAATTTTTTGTTGTCTTTTCATTCTTTCGAGGCAAGTTCCTACGGTTGGGTTTCTGTCCCGATCAACCCCCCCTCCCCTCTTTTTCGTTCACTGCCGCGAGATTCGTGGCTGTATCATCAGTCTTCCCCTACAGCCATAGCACCCTTTCAACGACCCACGTGGACACAAGAGGGAGAGAGATCCACACGTGGGAGGGGGACGCGCCTCGCTGGACAATACTGCCACAACAAGGACACTCTTTAATTAAAGAAAAGTTTGGAAAAGGGGGAAGGGAAACAAATCGATTTCTAATGCTGTTGACTTTTTTTTTGTTGAGTCCTTTTCATCACCCCTTCCTCTGCTACACCCCTCCCCTTTCCGATACATTTACCATTATACTTTTGATTAAAAGTAAATAAAAGTATTTTTTTTAAATCCCCAGGTGATATATATATATACATATGTTTTATTTCGTATATATTTAAGATCAATATAATCTTGGGGTATGAATGTGTATCCAATTACGATCTTTTTCTTATTTAACTAATGTTTTTTAACATCTTATTCGGTCCCGGCACAGATTTTATCTGATCGCCAAACCCTTCCTTCACCTCTGACAAGACTTGTATAAATCACAACTTGTGAATGTGTGGAATGCCAGGCCTCCACCGTGGTTCGGATCCCACGTTAAACCGTAGATCCTACATTTCATCTCACAATCACCCTACCATTACACATTAGCGTAAGTTCGTATAACCCGAACGGGTAGTAAGATGTGGTTCTAATAATAATAATAATAATAATAATAATAATAATAATAGTAATAAACATCTAACTTGTCTTAATATGTAACATTTTTGCAAGTAGCGTGTCTCTCTACTGAGTTAAGTGTGCTGGGTTCGGTTCATGGCACGGCCGAGATATTTATAATTGGTGAAATGAAGGTTTCCCCTTTCACATTGATGAATTAAAGGCCGGGGGCTGGATGTTGTGTATGTTTTAGTTTATAAGTCGTGTGCCGATTTAATCTGTTGGTTAAGAAAGTGCACTTTAAATAACTCAAATAAATGGAAACAAAAAATGCAAGGAAGAACCTTTTAGAAAATACAAACACATAATTTTTCAGTGATTGATAACGTCTTACTCTTTATAACTGCGTTTTAGTGCCCGTTCGGGCTATACGCCTATATACTATTAATCTCGTGTATAAAGGATGAGTAAGGTTGAATTGAGAGGAAATGTACCCTCATTTGCGGGGAGGGAGCGAGGAAAGTCACCCTCAGTACGCCCGACCGAGATTCGTACACCGATATCCTTGTCGTCGGCAGTCTAATCTAACACGGGAGTGACGCCTTAAACCATGCGGCCACTGACGCATGCTTTACTGTGTTACAAGTATTTTTTATGGATGTTGATAACATCTATCATAAGTGACAGCTGCAGGTCACATGACTTGACGTATGAATACGTGATAGTAGCATCTAGTAACTTTTTCTAGCTGTAAGATAAGGCCCTTCCTATTGAAATTGGAGTTTTGTCGATGACGTGGAGGTTGGAATTCGAATCCCGACAGGATGCACTGAAATGTTTTCTCCTTTCCCTCCGCACAAATCCCAAC